>JANRGW010006367.1:0-18376 GCA_024733675.1 Psilopsiagon aymara
TGGAACTAGATGATCTTCAGGTCCTTTCCAACCCCAACTGCTCTATGATTCTATGATTCTATAATGCAGGCCTTCAGCCTGCCACCCCTAAAAATTCATTTGCTGGTAAAGACGCTGTGATTGTCAGCTCAAAGTGCCCAAGGACAGAACGCTGCTGCATGTTGGTAGGTCTCTCAAGCAAAGGAACATTCTAAAGTCATATCTTCAAAGTTGTGCTGTCCATAGCATGAGGAGACTTAAACCATATGCCATATATTTAGTATATGGTTTAGTATATAAAGGTTTCCATGCATAGCAAGCTACAGCTGGACAGACAGATGTACATTGAAGGAATTTCCTCTGTAGTGATCTGTAAAGCCCACAAGCTATCTGTGTTTCCTGTATGTTTTCATTCAGTGCAAATAATCCTAGGTTTAATAATAATAATAATCCCCTAATATGTAGAAACCTAATTCTTGGCTAAGAATGAAGCTTTGGAATAAACAAGATCAAAAAATTTAAATTGGCTAGAATTTAGGCAATACTTTTAGTATATGTTTCTTCTGCTAGGATGTTGTGGGAAAAAATAGCATCTTATTACAAGACAAAACCAAATTATGGCTGTACAATCTCTACTTGATTACATGGTGGGCAAGGGAGAATTAAAAAACACCCAACCTTTTCCACACAGAGTTCAGCTTTCAACAGATAAGCAAGTTTATCCCTTAAATTTTGAACTTCCTTAAATTGTAAAATCACTTAAAATGTTAAAAATAGAAACTGATGTTTTCCTTTCTCTAAGAACTGTTCCCTGGTGTCATGGGTTCAGCAGTAGCAGTCGTTTTCTTCCTTCTTAGTAGTTGGTGCAGCACTGTGTTTTTGACTTGTGACCATTCTGAAGCCCTCAGAGACAGTCTTTGAATGCTTTCTTCATTTTGAAGCTCCAGGTCCAGGATACTAATTTTTTGAGCTTATGTGTATTATTAGAAAAGGTCTTACCAAAAATTACTGAAGAGACACACCAAGAGACAGCTTATTGTGACATCCTTCTGAGTTTGTTCTCTTCTGTGCAACAGTATGATGGTCTTCACGTACAGTGCAAAAAAAGTTCTAAACTAGTCTTCAGGTAAATTTTAGGAGCTGGAGGCATTTAGGTATGTGTTAAAATACATTAAAATAAAATGCCTTTTTATATCCTAATACATATGCATCCTAATAAACTAAACCCTGGCATTATACACTTGGACAAATGCCCATGCCTAAAAGCAACCCTCTGCATACTAGGATCATCTCTCTCTCCCCCAGGGGGACGCCACAAAAATAGGGGCTGAGAGCCACAGATTCAGTCTAGGACTGATTCTCATGATGAGCAAGTGCCAAGGACTGTTGGAGATGCCACCTTCAAGCATGTCTCTTCTGAAACACGTGGTTCCCAGCAGGTGTGCCTGGGCTGGCCGTGGTGTCCTACGAGGACAGAGGCAGGCACTGGTCCCCAGCGACCAAATCACTTAAGGCTTGATAGATAAAACCTGTCCTTCGAATGTCTCCTTAAATAAGCTGAAAACCAGGCTTTACATGCCAGAACAGAGTGCCTGACAGAAAGCAGTGAGGCTTTTCCCAACTCTAGCTGGAGTACCACTGCCAGCTGCTGCCCAAGACAAGGTGAAAGACCCTTCTGGTCAGGAGCCTGAGCAGCAAAAGGCAGCCCAGCCTCAGCTTCTGAGACCCCCTCTCTGAGCTCCCTCATATCACAGGGAATGAAGCTGCTTAAGTGCCATTTCTGTCCCTTTGTGAGCCCCAGTGGTCATGCAGGGGACACTTTGCAGTCTGCAGTATTAGAGACTCTAAAAGTGTTGGCTTTTCATTCATATTTGGAGAAAGCTGGGATAGAAACCACTCAAACCTACCATATGATGACAGGCTGAGAAAGTTGGGGCTGTTCATCCTGGAGAAGAGAAGGCTGCATGGAGACCTCATAGCAGCCTTCCAGTATCTGAAGGGGGCCTACAGGGATGCTGGGGAGGGACTCTTCATTAGGGACTGTAGTGAGAGGACAAGGGGTAATAGGTTCAAACTTATATGGAGGATTTAGGTTAAATATAAGGAAGAAATCCTTTGCTATCAGGAGCACGCTGTCCAGGGAAGTTGTGAATGCTCCATCGCTGGCAGTGTTCAAGGTCAGGTTGGATGGGGTTTTGAGCAACCTGTGGAAAGTGTCCCTGCCCATGGCAGGGGGTTGGAACTAGATGATCTTAAGGTCCTTTCTAAGCCAAACCATTCTATGATCCTATGATTTTATGAAATATCTTCAGAAACGTTTGGGAGAAGATTAATTTAGCCATTTCTTCTCTTATGGAGACAGTTGTTGCTTCTCTAATGCTCATGCTGCACTGTATACAGAGGAAAGAATAAATGTCTAAAATGGTCCTGTAAAGAAGCTACAAAAAGATTCAAACTATGTGGAAAATAACAGAGTAACTGGACGATCTCTTCTCACAGTTGCATACTGCCACTGAGAAAAGCACCATCACTACCCTGCACTCTTTAGAGTGGATTTGTGTGCCTACACATGTGTGTATGTGAGGAGAGAGGGAGAAGAGAAACCCTTGACCCAGGCAGTTTCAGTTTAGCCCTGTTGCATAATGTACATGGTTTATGATATTTTGGTCTCAGCAGAAAGGAAGCAAAAGGCCTTTACAGGGTAAGCTGCAAGGCCTGCCCATCCCGTGAGCTGCAGATGCTCAGGAAACAAAGGCACTGGTGTGGCTTGTGTATAGGAAACACTGCCCTCCCCACGTCCCCCCTCGTCCAGACCCCCGGCTCCTGCTGCCCTGTCAAACCCTGCCACTTATCTAAGGTACGGCTGGCTTCCTTGTCCCCCTCCTGATGTGTGGCAACCTGATGCTGTTTCATTGCATAACAAAGCGGTTGCACAAGAGGATCTTAAGAAAGGATCAAATAATTAACAGTGAATAACCGCCACTGTGTGTTCTGACAATCTGAACCCGGACAATAGTTATGGGGGAAATAAAACAACATGAGAGAATCTGTTTCCTGAAATGGCACGCGGCTGATTTACATCCCATGTCACTTTTCCCAGCCAAAGACTCAGCCATAATTAGTCCAAACCAAAACAGCTGGGGCTTAATCATTTGACTATTTAAGGACTCACTCTCTAGTCCTTCGGGATGGGCTTTTATCTAATGATGGGTTATCTTTCGTGAGCTGAGGGAAAAACATGGCTCCTTGCTGTTGCAACCACTTGCACATCTTATAGGTTGTGGCTCAGCACAGCCTGATGTGACCTCGTGCCATCCCTCACCACAGGACCGAAATGATGCTCAGCTGGTTCACTGCGAATAAATTGCACTAAGGGGACCCAAGCATGACTTGGTCATGTACAACTAGCTACCAAGAAAGAGGTATGGAAACTTACTTGTCCACTACCACACAGCAACATCCATTTGCAAAGAAAAAAGGATTTCTCATTGCAGAAAGCAGTCTAGCTCCCAGAACAAAAAGATTTAGTTCAAAGTTATTGGTAATCACTGCCAACTTACAGCTAAGAAATACTCTTTTCTGCTAATGAAGTCCAAGTCTTTGGATGGGGTTCAATGGTAGGAATCTGGAAAGGCTCTACCTGGGAACCCAAAACCACTTATCAGTCAAGAGCCTTCTGACATTGCAGTCACATCGCATAACATTTGTCACCTGATGCTCTGGCAGAGGATCAGCATAGATTTGGGAGCGTTCTTCAGCCTTTTGGGAAGGGTAGGGAGAACTCCATAGAAAACTAACACAGAATGCTGCCTTTGCCTCAGAGTGAGAGGGCAGCCGTGTGTCAAGTCCTGGCCAAGGGCACTGGGCAGGATGAGTACTTCTTACTTGGTATCCTAAGGTAGTACTCAGGCACATAAAGAAAATGTTCTGCTATTGTTCATCATCCATAATAAAATGGCATTAAGTCAGAACCTGCTATTAACCCTTTAGTGGCTGGACCCAGGTTCTTCCAGCGTGAGTTACACTCTAATGCAAAATGCATTATGCTTTTATGGAAAAAATCTCACTGACTGCACCAAGAGGTTAATTAAACTGGAGAGATGAAAATAAAGAGGCTTTTAGAATGAATTATTCAGGAGATCATTAAGAATCAAGCACACATGAGAAGCACAATACTTAGAAATCCTAAATGTAAACACACATTTTTAGCTTAATGTAAGATTAAGAAGATAAATAGAAGTTATCTTTGCATTGCTACTATCTACTGTTAAACAGCACAGGTAGCCTGCATGCCTTTAAGAACCACTTTTAATTGTGAACAACGTTTTTTGGTGCAGAAGACTAAGGTGGGTGAGATGGATGCTCTAACGAGAGCAGTGTCAGACGCCAGAAGGCTCCTTCACTCTGTGCTGACTGCATGGGTCTTCCTTGCTCATGGAGCTCCTCCTCCCTACTCCAGGTAATGCAGGTCAGGGTACAGCAAATGCAAACAGATCATAGCTCTACTGACACCAAATGACCAAGTGCCATGATCCCAAGTGCCTTAGGCACTGCCTGGAGCAGCTGCCACCTGCCTTTGCCCAGCACTGATCCCTCCTTGGTAGTGTGGACTCAGAGGTTTGTACAGCCCAAAGGCACTGCCTGCTCCACAGTTGGGAAAGTCAAAACACCTCAAAGCCCTGGTTTTCTGAGGGGAGGCAAAGAAAGCGGGGTGACCTGCGTCACATGGCGTGGCTGCAACAATGGGGCCATTTCTTTTTCTTCTCACTTATCTCTCTGCTCTTTTTGAGCTGGGATTGACTAAAGTAGCCAGCTTGACTACAAAAGCCCCCCTTCCCCAGCATGAGTCACCTCCTGAGCTGTCAGATGTATGAGAACTCTCAAATACAGATGCTTTTTCTCTGAGAAAGCTTTGCTTGATGGATGTTGGGGAGATCAGCAGATTCATTGAGGCTGGCTCTTGTGGTATTTTCTGAACACTGAGGGCTTTATTTGTCCCCTCTTGTGAAGCTTTGGTGTTGCCACTGGGATCTTCAGCTGTACAACTGCCATTTTACACTCTGAAGAAACAACAAATGCCTGAATTAAAGTCAACTTTCTGGGCCCGAGTCTCACAGCAAGTTTCCACTGGGGCAATAAAAAGTGTGGTTATAGCATGTATAAATTGTACTTATGCTCCATTTGCAGTCCCTTTACACAGTCAGAAAGACATCAAAAGCTACATGAACAGTAGGCCTCCAGTCTAGATTACATCTATTTGAGTCAAGCAGGAGACAGAACAAATTTGCAGTGATAAAACACGATGCTTATCTTCAGCTCCATGAGACCCTTTGTCTTGAGCTGTCATGAGGTGCAGTCTGCAGATTATCTTTAAAGCTGTAACAGAGGGGTGCAGGGATAATGATGCATTACTGTCCCAACATGGAGCCAAGCTCTGCAACTCTTCCCACTTGACATCTAATAGAAAGATCTAACAACACAAACTCCAGCATGGTTAAAATCCTTTTCATTATTATCCAGCTGAAAACAATTATTTGTTTTCCTTAAAAGTAATTCCCTCTATTTCCATTGAGAAATGAGTACTGTGGAACTTGATCCTGCTTTTCCCAAGTCAGCTCAGATATTTGAAAATGACTACTGCAAAGCATTTAGTTGAATTCTGCTAAATAGGCAGGATTTCAGGTTGAAGAGCAGTTAGAGAACAAGGCTTGAGGATCCCAAGGATATTGTGAACTCTTGTCCCAGCAAAGCAGCTCCAAATAAATACTTTTCATGTTCAGGCATCTATGACAAGTCTGACATACTGAGGGAGGCATTCTTGTAAGGTCAGTTGCTGTCTTGACATGTTTGCTATGAACTTCCCTCTTAAATGGATTAATGTGGGTGCTTGCTCAGCCTGGATTTGGGCTGGATAAAAATCCAGAGGGCTGTTTCTAGCGAAAGCCTGAACTCGGTGTCTCCAATGTGAGGTTTTAGGGTTCAGCCTTCATGACAATGTTTGGTGATGTTTCACAAAATCCATACTCCACAGGATAACTACCTACTACTAGAGAAAAGCCTGCCTCTTCATCAAGCCAGAGACAAGTTTGGAAGAGTCTTTCTTTCTGATCACCTTTTCTAGTTTTACCTGCAAGATGAACCTTCTATCTGAAGCCAGCTAACGCACAGTCCCTGTGCATTATATGCTACAATGGCTGGTACTGTTATTTGGGAGGCAAGCCACTAACTGCCATATAATCCCCTTGGAAAACACTCCCTTTGCTCCTGAGTTCAGTCTTTGTTAACTGCAGCCACACCAGCTCAGCAGCCACTGCTGCAGGGCTGGCAGGCTCCAGCTGCACTGGGACCAACTGTCCTGGGCATGGTCCAGCCACCGTGCAAGCCACCCAGGCAACCCGAGCAGTGTGCCAAGGGGTGAGCATGGGCATAAAGGGTGCTAGGGAGGATTTACAGGGGGCATTTTGGCTGTGCTGCGTGGGCTCCTCCGGGTGAGCTGGGTGAGGGCAAACACAGCACTGCCAAGCACTTTCTACATCTCTAAGTGCAAACAGTGGACAGGGGCAAAAGAGGACTCAGCTCTGGATGAGCTCCTCTGAAGCTGCCACCCTCCCCACAACCCTCACTTTGCACTAAGAAAGAGGTTGTTTTGCCCTACAAGACCTGTCCTAAGTTGTTTTCCAAAAGGAGCCTGGCTCTTCTGCCAACCTCCCTGTGTCCTACCCAGCCTGGCACAGCTCACTCCTCTGTACACACTTGCTGAACTTGCCAGGCCTGCCACTTTGCGCCACAGCTTCCTCCTTGATCCCACTTTTACATGGCTCACCCACAAATTCTCTGGCAGGTGTGAACATGATTCACATGCACCACCCTTGTCCTAGAAAGCATTTCCTCTAGGGCATGGACAGCCAGGAAACTCACACAGGCAATTTCAGGAGCATTATTAAATCTCTGTCATACCAGTTACCACTAACTTTTATGCATCCTAAACCCAAAAATCATTGCCTAGTGTGGCAGATGCCTCTATGAAGGCCTATGTTTATGCAAAGCTTCTGCCTGAACCTATGTGACTGTCGATCTTTTGACTCCCTCGTCTAGCAAGGATAAGGCACGAAGCACTCGTGAAAATATGCCCTGATATTTCTTTCTGAAGGGCACAGTCATCTACATTCCCTGCTATTGTGGTTTTAAATGCAGATGTCTCACAAATGTGCAGAATTTTTTCTCTCTTCCTCCAAAAGTAAAAAGGCAAGTGACACGACATGTGCTGTGTGCCAGGGTTTGTTTTACAGGAGAGGATAGGGACATGTGCCAGGACAAGGTGTCACCATTTAGCTAACTTTCCTGAATATTCAGATGAAGCTGGTGGCACATCGGCTCCCTGCTCGCTCTTGGCATCAAGCTGTCCTGCTCGGTAGCTCCATGTCTTCTGTTCGTTGTCTGCCGAGTTGTCTAAGCTCATTTGTCCCCTCAAGACTGTGTGAGCCAACTCTCACTCTTTCTTCTGTTGAGACTTAAAATCTGAAATGAGATCTTAAGAGAGTTAAAAAACCTTTTAGCTATTCTTTTTTATTAGTGTCTACTGGTAGCACAGTGCAGTAGTTAAGCTAAAGCTTTTACACCTTCTTACACCACCAACTATCTCAATGGCCATGGGGATGACAGAGAGTGACCCCCATTCAGGATCTGCAAATCCTAATCTGTTTCTGGGAGGTATTTGCTAACCTGTACTTACGGCCCTCCAGGATGGCATTTCCAGAGATTCCTACATAAGTACTGAAGTACTTCACAGTATGGGCAGAAAGAAAGGAATAGAGTTTAACCTCAGTTTCCTTTGCTGATATTTCTTGTCCTAATCACAAGGCATTTGGAGAGCAGCCTTATTTTGGTACATTTTGTAATGCACTTTCATTTGGCATTGTTTTGCCATTTAACTAAACAAGGCAAAAAGTCCTCAATTAAGAAATACAGTTAAGAACCAGTGCACATATGCAGTAGCACAGCCCACACAACCTGGAGGTGACGGGCTAGCTGCAGTTCACACTGGCTCTGAATAAGGCTCCCACCATTCCTGTGTAAACGTATCTGCTTTGGGTTTGATATTCAGACAGGAGACCGGTCTGAGCCTGCTTTTGGGGAAAAAAAATTGATATGTGACCACTGAACACATCCTGAGCTGCAGCAGCCCTTGATCAGCTGCAGGGCTGGCAGCACTGGTGATTTTAGGGATGTTGGGGAAGGGGGAGAGGATATTGCCACCGGCTATGGCGTCTTCTCCTTGTCCAAAGGAGACAGCTGTGGAGAGCACATAAGTCCAAGGAGCCCAGAGGCTGCAGAAATGCCTTGAAGGAGCCTGTAGCTGAGGCTTGCCTCTCCTCCAACTATCACGGATGTGAGTCTAGAATAGCTTTGAAAGAAATGTCACTTACCTTGGTACAATCCAGCTCTTAAAATACCAAATGTCTTTCCTGGTGTTAAATAGATACCTGCACTTTCACAACAAATGATTCCTCCTCAGCACTGTGTGGACTAATAGGAAAGACACAAAGGTGTACTACCATTGGATTTTTGTAATGATAATGAAAAGGGATGTCTACTCCATTGCAGAAAAAGAGAAGTTTCTCTCTTGTTCTGCAGTGGACAACATCCTCTATTCCAGCATTTATAACTAAATTAGGTGCATTTGAGTCATGTGAAAGCAACTTGCTAGGCAAGATGTAACATCTACAGAGAAATAGCACACAATCCTATCCATAGGGTCAACATCACAACACATAAAAAGCTCCCCCTTGAAAATATGTTTTATAATTCTAGCATTTCTGACCTTTTGCATGCATGCATTTACCATCTTAATAATGCCATTTAAACATGGCAGAGTTGTGAACATGAAAGTAAGCCATCGTTTCAAAGCATGAAGGCAATAAATTTTCTTATGGGACACCATTCTTTTTCAGCAAACATGTCCTCTTTTTCTCCAGACTCTCTCAAGATTTGTTGAGAGAAGACTGAGTTCCACACTATAAAATAACATCCCCAAACACACTGAAATTCAACGGTCTTTTAAGCAACTGAAAACAGACACTAAAAACACAATTATTGAACAGCCCCAGTAAAAGCCCATGCAACGGGCTATAGCTGTAACTTAGAGAATAAAATCAAGTCTTCAAATTAGGAAGAGTGGAAAAATCCCCTTAAAACACAACCATCATTTTAATTGCTAATTATTGCATGTAATTAATGCAGGTGGGACTCAGAAACCCAAAAATTCACAAATAAGTGAATTCACTGTTAAAGGATGTGAAATCATAAGAATTGCTTCAAAAGCAGGAAAATAAGAAGACAACAACCGTATCCTTTTTATCAGTCACAGAAATGTGTTAATGTTCCCACAAAAAGTCAAGTCCTCATTTTCCAGGAACTGCAGCTCCAAGAAAAAAGATTAGGAAATTTAATCCACGTATTAGGAGATTCATAATGAAATTTAAATCTCTTACATTAATTATGATGGTGGATGTCTGCCCTGTAGAACACTGGAGTAAACTGATTTTTAATAACCAGCTACTGATTACCTCCCATACCTTATATACCCATGTGATAGGACCATTAAAACAACAATATCTTGCTACCTTTCAACCTGACATTCTGCTGAAGCACAGGTTGCAATCATAGATTTTCGAGAAGTGCTACACAAAATTAAGCCTCTGGGCTGTTTGTTGTACACAACCCCCCAAAGCCAATGTAATAGTTCCGAGTCAGCTTGAGAAAGGGAGCCAAGAGAGAGATGTAGTATTTTAATAAATATTTCAGTGCATGTTTTAATTAGTATATAACTTTGCAAATAACAAATGAAATATTTTTTAAAACCTTTGAAATAGAAACCTCCAGGTAGTAAGCATTGCTGTTTTCTTCCTGACAACCTCCTTCTTCTCTTTCTCCTACCCTTTGCTGAGATCACGGATGTCAAACACAAGATCTTAACACAATATTTACATTCCTGTTCTTTAGCACAGAAATATAGACTTGTCCAGGCACTGAGCTTCTCATACCCCTGAGTCTCAGGCAACACTGCTGTCTGGGGATCCTGTTCATGTACCTCCCTGGAGGACACCCTTGTTACAGGAGCTGCATGGCAGGATCCTCTGGTGGAGATATTGATGGAGACTTGGGAGTGGTGAATAGCTGTAAGGCACAGGTGCTTACATTGAGACTTTGCTAGGATGATTTAATCCATCTGGGTATTTCTGAATTCTTCAAATGAGGAAAGAAAGTGGAGGGATGTTTTCTTGGCCCAACATGTGAAGAGCCATGCTCAGGTTCATGTGTGCCACAAGATTCTGTGAGTGTCTATGCATGAAAGCATGAGGCAGACACATAGAAAACTCCACTCTCAACTGCTTTGCTGCTCGTGAGTCAGAAATCTGCAGGAGAGCCATGCAGAAAGTGCTAAGCCTCATCCTACATATTTCTACAGACTTTTTTTGGTGTGTTGATGCTATTAGCTAAAAGAGCAGAAGCAACATTTACAGGATGTTAGAAAGGCTCTGCTCTACTTGGGTCTGGGCCAGTAATAGGGATGGTGAATAAGCTGTGTGCTCCAGGAAAGCCACTGTGTATCTTTGATTCCTGCTTGTTCTCTTTAGAGTATGCCTTACATTTGGCTATATTTATAAAACCCTATTTTAAAAATAGATGGTTTCCTTCCTGACCGGGACACATAAATGACATTTATTGGATGTCCTGCATGTTTTACATTTGGTTTCTCTAGTCACATTCTCATCAAGTGAATGTGTATGTACAGGGTGGCAGGGTAAACATCTCCAGACAGAGCATGCATGTGCTTCTGAGAACCCATTTGTTCATGTGTCAATACATTCATTTGTGTGTAAATACTACCCATAAAGAAAAGACTCTTCATAAATATCTATACAAACAAACAATTGCAGGAGTGCAGGTGAATAGGATGCAAGCAAGGCTGACTGAATTGTGAATCGTTGGGAAAATAGTTTTCTATCAATCACCCAGCTCCATTCACTCCATATTTTGAGAAGCATGAGAGCAGTGAACATGGTAGCACCACTGAATTATCCTCCTGTCACATGCTCTAACATCAGCATCCTCTGACCACCATTCTTCAGCCACGATTTATCAGTATCCCTGCAGCATGACCAGGCACAAACTGTGCCTAAAATTTGAGGAGGGGCTCAACTGTTCCTTAAGCTCATGTGTGTACCTTTCACAATCTAAAATGCAAAGTTATCCTTGTAGAATAAAAATTATCACTAACTTTAGATCTGGGAGTAGGCAGGTTCTACCCTTGGTAAAACAGAGCAAATTTGCACCATTCCAACCTCAGATTTCTCTTTAAAAGCTTGACACATACCAAGAAATATGAGGATTCACAAGGGATATTGTTTACTTGTTTGCACCAATTTAGAAGCAAAAGGGAATTGCAATAGGTTCAGTACAATTTGAATTAAAAAGACAGATGAAGCCTCACAGGCCTTTCAGACTGATAGCTAATCCCTGTGAAAAGTGTTGTGAAATAAAACGATAGCTTCAGGGCTAGTTCTCTTTGCTTACTTAACCCAAAGCCTTGTTAATGCTTATTAAAATGAAATCCAGTGAACAACAGGCTGTCATGTTTATGGGCTGTCAAGTTAATTTCCATGTAAGTGTGCTATCTTCCTTGTCATTGTTGGCCAAGGGTTAATTCAGCCCAGGAAAAAGTGTGACAAAATACATCACTTTAATCCTTTTCTTCTGTAAAGATGAAGCAGTAGAAAAGGAAAAGTAACAACTGGGAAAATGTTAAGAACCGGAATTTTTTATGTAAACTTGTCAGCCACTCCTGACGTCTGCAGTAATAAACACTCGACAGTAAACAGTGAGGACTTTCCTTAAACCTCTGTGAGGTAACAACTTTGAGAGGGGGAAAAAAATGTTCAAAGTCTTTTTCTGAATGCATTTGCATTTCCAGGCTTTGTTGTGTTATCTACATAAGATGAAGCAGTTGCTCTTTCATCACTTAACCCTTCGCAGGACACTTCTCAGCACTGAAGCAGAATCCCATGCTGAGCTGGGCAGCAGCTGTCAGAAGCTGTGATATCTTGACTGGTAAAATCCTGGCTTTTCAGGAGCTTTGTGCCAAATCACTCCAGACATTTTTAGCCTGCATTTCATCCTCTTTCTTTCACCCCGGTAGTCTTTTTCTTCAACATTCCTATATTTCGTGCTGAACTAAGGCTCTCTACAAACCAGTATTTCCAAAACTCCTGGTATTGCTTAGCCCCTCCATGATCCTACCACTGCAAATTGCAGCCATATTCTCTCATACTGAAGAATCTCATCATAGCCTCAGCCCCTGAGCGGTTCCTGTTTTCCTAGTCCATGTCCTACTGAACAAAAGGCAAAGGACCTCTACACCATCATTTGCTTTTTCTATTATTAACTAAGACAGGCTGCTAATGCTTGGGCAGCTTTTGCACCAAACAAACCAAATGAATGAATGAAATGCTCAGAAGCCCAGATGTTTTCAGAATAAGATGGGGCGTTTGGTTCACACAATTGTTCTGCCTTTTTTTGTGTGTGTTTTCCTGCATGGTTCTTTCCTGTGGAGTGTAGGATATATTAACTTGCAGCCGCAGAGTACTTGAAACGCATCTACTGGATCAGCCTAGTACATCAGTGGAAGATGGCTAACAGTCTTCCTTTTCCTGTGCAGCTGCTGTTTGCAGAAAGGGATAATTTTTAAGTTGATTTATTTACCTTAGAGGGTTTTTTTTTTTTTTCTTCTTCTTCTCTTAATCAGTGAACATCAGCATGCTGATTGTTACTAGTAGCTTTGAAACAATGAATAAACCTCATTGATACAATTAGGAATTTAATGGAAAAACATCCTTGACTTGCAGGTGGAGAGCTAAAGACTTTTGTCCTCAGGAATGTTGATATCACAGTTCCCACTAAAAAAAAAGAAAAAGCCAACAGAAAAACCGGAAGAACAAAGGTCCATATATTGAATTAGGAAAAAAAAAAAAAAAAAAAAAACCAAAATCAAAACCCAAACCAAAACCAACCAGCAAATCCTCTTTTAATATAAGGGACAAAATTTATATCTGCATGTCATGCTTTTTTTAAATCCCTACCTGATGTAAATCATCGCTCATGCTCTCTTTAGAGTGCCCACCATGCTAGAACTGAGTATTTTCCACCAAAGTCCTTTGGCTGCAGCAGGTGGGCTCAGGAATTACCCAAGTTTTTCAGTGAGGGTGCAGAAACCATCAGGATAGGTACTGCTGCTGCTGTGCCCCTGAGAACCAGCTGCTGCAGAGACACCACTGCCGTTTCACAACAGATAAAACTCCTTTTTGCCTTCATAGGTTATGGAAACTTGACCTTGTTACTGCATGCAAAGCACCTTGGTGAAGCGCTGCCTCCATCCGCAGCGCAAAGTGCGGGGGCACTTCGGGAACAGGTCAGGCACAGCCTCACATCCGGACTGTATTATCCCTATTATTCCATCTGCTGATGCTTTCTACAAAGCCCCTCTTTCCCGTTCACTGTGGGTTTTTCTCTTTCTGTCTTAGTGGTGAAGGCTGCCTCTCTGTGGCAAGAGCTTGCATGAAAGGAGGTTTCTGGAAAATCCCCCTGCCTGCAGCCTGTGAAACGCGCAAGGGCGTCAGTACACTCGGGAGAATATTCATGAACTTGCAACAAAACATGGCAAAGCACCCTAAGAACTCCTCCTTGTGCTTTGAGGAGCTGAGGGCTTGCGCATCGCCCAGCTATTAACTGAGAAGGACGGTCCTTCATTGTGTTTGCCGCAAAGACACAGTGTCTTCACAAGTGTGAAGAAGGATTGAGACACAAACGGCGTTGGAAGCACACAGGAGGGAGTGAGCAGAGGAATGGCCATGATGTGTCCGCAGGATGCAGAGGGTGGCAGGAGCCTAGCCTGCTCCAGAAATGGGGCAGCAGAGATCTCCCTGCAGGACAAATGTTGCTCTGTAGGGTAACATGTAGAGTGGAAATGCAAAGCCCAGACCTAGACACCTGACCTTCCATTTTGTGTAGGGAAAAAGTGAGGTGCCTTAGAAGTGCAATGCAAACCCTAACTGGACATAGACCGGGGAGCAAAGTTTGGGAGATACTTTAACTTGGATTCAAGTCCCACCAAGATTCACTTTGAGCACTGCAATCTTTTTTTGGCCTTTGCCCTTGGCCTGTCTGGAGGCTTAGAATAAAATTGACAGCAAGTATTTTGGCAGCTTGAGTTCACAAAAACCACTGATGCTCTGGGGACGGATGGAGCCTCCTTTCGCTGCCCACTGCAGCACATTTCACCAGGAAATTTCAGAGCAACTAGACCAGCAAAGAGTCATTTCACTCTTGCAGTAGAAACCCTCCTCACCAACCAGAGCCTTTTTTTGGCTTACATACATCTGCCTTACAGGGATGAGCTTGGCTGTAAACAGATTTGAATCAACTTTCTACTGAAGCGTCCTGCGTAGGAAAGAGCCCAGATGTCAAGATGGAAGGGCTTTTCAGGAAACGCATCCGTCCTGGAGTCTCGCTTTGTCAGTGCCGCACCACTTCTTGCCTGCTGGCCTCAGGGACCTGGGGACATCAGGCTGACATGATACACGGCTCCCAGGCTTGTGGTGCTCGCTGTTTCTGGTATTCTAACTTTAATTATCAAATTACAGAGGCTGATAATTATCATGAGAGTAGGAAAGAAGGCTCTGTCAAAATGTATTACTGCTTCTGTTTTTTATTGCTCCTGGTTGATCATTATTGGCAGGATACAGCAAACAGAAGTGCTAGCTTCTCCCAGGAGCCAGTTTTTATAATTTCAAAGGAAAAAAAGTGGGAAAAAACAGTTAATTCTCTGCTAATAATGAAAGGCCACTGCTTCATGGTCTATGAAAGGCAGAACTGTCTGCAGCACAGCAGGCGTGAGGACTTGGCAAGGGCCAACAGGACCCTTTATCTGTTTTCCCCTCTCGGAAGAAGGAAAGCTGCTGTTTTTCCTTTTCCTGTTTCTTTCCTTAGAAAAATCTGTTACTCCCTCAAGATTTGCATCCTGACCTATGTAAATCTTTGTACAGCTCTCTTTAGCATTTCACTTGAGGAGGCTCCTCACAGAGAAACAAGGCTTCAGAAACACAGGCTAGCATTATTTATTCATCTGACATTTGTAACCTATGAGGCAGCTTAGGTGAGGGAAGCTGAGAATTGCTATGGTTTGTCTGTGCTACAGTCACGCTATGTTACTCACAATATGGGGTGATTTTCCTTAATTAAATGTCTTGCTATTGTTTAAAACAACAGCCTAAATACACTAAAGCTGTCTGATTCCACTTGTTTCTTGAAACGAAATCTGGCCAGAACTGAGTATTGTTTTAGGTACACTTCCTAATGTACGTTGTATGTACAAACAGAAGTGAACTATACAAATATCTGCATTCTGTTCAGGCCAGTTGTGGTTATATTGCAATTCCATTATCATGGACAGTTTAGTAATGTTTAAATTATTCACTGCTAGAGTGTAAAAAAGTCAGGAGAGGAAATGGAGGAAGAATGTTACCAGAGTCAGCATACGCACATGTGCGCACACACACATATGTAACTTGTGGCCCGCTGTTAATTTAGTTCACCTATAAATGGTTTCAGTTGAGGTGCTGGTTTTTTTGTTGTTTTTTTTTTTTTGGGGGGGGGGTGTCTTTAAAGCAGGGCAAAAATGACAGTTTTCTAACTAAAAACCACAGTTCTTTCACGAAGAAGTTTTGTTGTCAGCTTGTGACCACAGAGCATCTCTACTTCAGGTCTCGTGCAGGTCCCTCCCCCAACAGAGACATCAAGAAAAATAAAGGGATTCTTGAGAAAGGGCAGCAGGGATTCTGTGGCCTGTGAAAGGCATGGTGACCTTCAACTAGTGAGCTACTATGAAAAGTATAGCCCTACGAGAGAAAAAAGCTAATTGCTTTTTATTATTAATGAGGATTTTGCACATTGGTACAACTGCTCCTGGGAGCCATGCAGGTGTTTTGGGAAGCACCTAACACTGGGCAACCACCCTGAGGCTGGGTATGGTCAGTGGGCAGAGTCTTCATCATCCCACCACCAGACCCATGTCCCTTCACTGAGGTTACAAGTGCTGCTGCCCATGTGCTATCTGCCTTCCCTTTCCTTTCCCTATCCCTGCTCACCTCCTCCTGCAGTAGAGCCCAAGAAGCTGGGGAATATGTCCCCAGCCCAACATGGGCCTCACCAAGGTGGCACTATAATTCAGAGTGGGCTTTGCTTTGTGGAGATGTGATAATTTGCCAATCACTCTGCACAAGCTGTGAATTGAAGGCCTGCCATGAGTGCTGCTGGGGGAACATGTTTTCCCAGTGGGTTATAAATAATTGAATTCTGATGGTCATGCAAGTCCTTTAGTTTCCTCTGTTTAAGCTCTCTGGGAGTTTTGTTGTTATTCACAGGCTCTCTGATTCCTATTTCTGTCAACGAGTAGTGGAGAAATTGGCTTTTTCTGAAAAGTTTCTGGCACTGTATTGGTGGTTACTAATAGCATCTTCTTTCCTATTCTTGTAACAGTTGTAACTGGTCACTTTGAAGAGGGACTAGGTATTGAACTGCATTCATCTTGCCTGACATTAGACATCACCCACAGTGGCAGCTGCCTGTATCTGAACTTGGTGCCTAGGTGCCCATCCCGCCAGAGATTTCCTCAGTTGAGGTCTTGTGTGTCATCTGGCCAAACCTAGTTGACTGCTTTAGGCAATAGTAACTGTTCTCTGTATTTCATTAACTTTGCTGAATCTAAAGGATGCTGAGTCACCAAACTGAAATGTAGATGTGCCTCAGAGCACTTAAAGTCAGGTAGGAGTCACCTTTCTCTTACTACTCTGCTGTGTATAACACAGCAAACAATTTAAAATCAGAGCTTACAGTCTTCTGAATTCACTCAAGTTTAAATGCTTGCAAATTGCTTGTTTGCTTAAAAATGCTGCAGGGAAGTGCAAAACCCACCAAGCAACTGAAGCTTGCAGTACGAGAGAAGCAATGGCAGTGCCTCATGCTAGTTCCCCCGTTTTGGCAGTTCTGCAATGCAGCTCGGTTCCACTGGATTCTACTGTGTTGTTCTAGATCTTCAGAATACGTTACAGTATGTGGGAAAGCTGTGAGAGACTCCTAGGGCCTGTGTTTATCTCCTTGCTGCAGAGTGGCAGCTGAAAGGCTCCAAAAGAATGGCAGTCGAACTTGCTGCCAATAATTCTTTATTAATTCAGAAAGACTCAGGCTCTGGTTAGACATGCTTATTCAGAAACAATCATTTCATTCCAGTGTACTGGGAGAAAGGAGCACTTGCTGCGTGGGGCAATATTGCAGTAATTCTCTTGAATTAGCTGTTGACATTGTTTGAAAGACAAAAGATGTTGTTTCCCTTGTGCTGGGCTTTTGCTAAAAATGAGCCGTGATCTGCTACTATATCCTCTCTCCTGCTATCTACCCTGTACCCTATAGAGAACAGTGGCACAAGACTGTAGCCTGATTCGTCCAGTCATTGTTTCCTTTTCATGGGAAACAAGGCTTGTTCAAATGCTGATGGACATCTCGTGTGACCTAATCAGACTTCCTTGTGTCACATCTGTGACTCAGGCTTCAGGTACAGAGAAAAGAGAACAATACTTAACTCAGGGTGAGCTGCTGTCCTAACTACACCAGCGCATGTCTCTGCACAGAGGTGCATGATGTTGATGCTGAAAACTGTGCCTCGGTGTGAAAAGCAGAAGAGAGCTGGCTCCCTGCAGCTGGAGGGTCTGTAAGGAACTCAGATGGACCAAACAGATTTTGCTTGTAAACCAGATGTGATTCCTGGGAAACTTTGTCACCCATGATGAGACCAGGCCCTTAATGCCTGGTAGTGACAGCAGACAGTTCAAACACACTCTGCCATTTTGTGAAGGTAGGAAGGATAGAAGGTAAGAGAGGGATTTGGGACTGGCCAGCAATGTGTCCACCAAGGCAAGAAAGTGTAGAAATGTCAGAAGGTAGATTTTCTGTTGATAAATTGCACTTCTCCTCAGGTATGCCACAGAAGCAAGGATGGGAAAGAATAAGGGGGAAAACACACTGGGTTTGGTTATGTTCTTGTGGTAATCCATACACTTCTATGGGAATTGTAAGCAGCTCTTCATTAGGGCCTCACAGATGATAGCTTGTGGTTTGACCTTGTTTCCTGGTCTTAAACTTTCCTTTCTGACCTTACTTATCATAGAATCATAGAACAGTCAGGGTTGGAAAAGACCTCATGATCATCAAGTTCCAACCCCCCTGCCATGGGCAGGGACACCTCCCACTAAACCATATCACCCAAGGCTATGTCCAACCTGGCCTT
>JANRGW010006372.1:0-42158 GCA_024733675.1 Psilopsiagon aymara
GGTAGTAGAACGCCGACAACTACTTTAAAAATGTTCTTGCTCAAAATATTCTTCACCTGACCTCAGTTATACCCTAAACTACCTCTTACATAACATACCTTATATTTTCTATTCTAACATATGATGCGTATATTATTCTAACAAAGCGTAGAATAGAAATAAGATGCCTTTAATAGATTTACTAACTGAAAACACGGTATATATATTCTTTAAAGTTTTTATATTTTAATCGATTTACTTACGCATAGGGAGGGGGGAAATGTAGTTAGGGTCTGGCGACCGGAAGATATCGTGCTGTACGGAAAGATAGGACTCCTGTCCCGATAGCCAACAGAACATAGTTTATGATGTAAGCAAGCAGAACTGACGTCGTAAACCCAAGCTATATAACACTGTGTAATGAACTAATAAAAGCCATTTGCTGTCCACCACATTGGTGTCTGTGAGCTAATGGCCCGAGCGGCCTGGAGTCGGTCGCCGTGCCGTTCCTGAACCAGGTCGTCACGCCTCGTGGAGGCAACACTATACCTGCCTTTAAATACTCATACTCCCTCAAAACAGAAATTCTGTCTTCTAAGTTAGAACTTAAATTATACTACACCTACTTTTCCTGTTTAATTTCTCCCTCAGACTAATTCCCTGCTCAGGGATGCAGATCGGTCTATCCAAAGGTGCCTGAATCATTTAGGTCCTCCACTTGTTTCCATGATTTTCTGAACTCCTGAAAGAAAATAAAGCTTAAAATATGTACCTAGAAGTACACAGGAGACAACTAAAGCTAAACAAAAAAATCACACAAACTGAAGGCAAACAGAATATTAACTATTTTGTTTAATGTTGTAGAAAAAGAAAAAAGGTATTACAACGAAAAGTGATGAACACACCAATAACACATTGTCATCTCACTACCTAAACAGCTGTGAGTCATCTCTCTATTCACACTGGGGAAAGTTTAGTAGCCTTCAGGAAAAGAATGACATTAAAAAAAAAAAAGTGTCACAGGTGTTCTTTTCTCTACATTTTAAAGCTGTGCTCATAGAGACGGCTTCTTCTCTCAGACTCACAGGACCTCAGTTGTAAATAAAGTTGAACCTAAAATTAAAAGGATGCAAAAAATTTAATTAAAAGGATGTGAAAACTCCTCACCAAGTGACATATTGGAATGAATAAGCAAACATTTTGTTTCTGCACTTGGTAAGCCTCTATCTGACAGAACAAAGGTGTATTTTTTAATAAGACAGCTTTATGGTAGAGCAGGAAGCATCATTTTTAACAGTCAATCCTACATTGGCATTGCACAGCAGTCTCTCAGGAGAGCTTCATAGCTATGAAAATACCAGTAAGAGTTACATTCCCCCATTATCAGCAACTGTTTTGCTGAGTTTCAGCTACCAGGGCCAACCTTCTATACTCCAAGGGTGACAGATGGACATACTCAACAGCAGAGCTAATTCTTCTCAGCTAAGTTTCCCAATGATGAGCATCCCCACCATGAAAGCAAGCATCTCTCTCTGCTTTCAGATGCCCAACCCTTGGATCACACTGGTATGTGGCTGCAGAATAGCTTCCATAGCCACAAATGCCAAAATAGGGGCTATATAGAGAAGAACCCCATTCTGGTAACAGAAGTTTTTTTCATTCAAGTAGGTGGACAGCAGAACTGCTTCCCTGAGTAACAGCTGGCAGGCTGTGGGACACCTGGTGCATCTGAACATCTGCTGAATTAACAGAAACTGGTAAGACTAGTGAGCTCTGGAGACCCCAGGGGCAATCCTTGTTCAGGTAAGAAAGCCAGAGAGTGTGTACTTTGGGAAAAGGAAGGAAAAAACACAGCTGTACCTACAAATACTTGTAAAGATTCTACATTTTATAAACTCTACTACAGAATCTAGAAAATCCCACCAAATTTAACCATCACCAAGCTGTGACAACACACACACTTGAAGGCTTCAGACACAAATCTTTGCTTTTGCTCTCATGCTGTCCCTAACATTTACAAAGAGCTGCTGCTCCTTAGCCTATGCACAATTTCAGCCTCACCATCTTTCACATTTTTCTTTCCTACAGCCTGCTAGATAGGACTCTGGTGTGAGCAAGTTGTGATCAGTGCCTCTAAATTGTTCATTACACCTCATCTAGTTACATTCTAAGCTATCTGGGACAGCTGCAACCTTTTTCAAGTTGGTTTCTGTGATGTCCCACAGCAAATGCATTCCCAAGAACCAAAATACAAGCAAATCATAATATACCTGCTCAAAAGTTGAGGAAGGCTGGAAATAATAGGTCCATATCCTGGTGCATTGTCATAGAGCTCAAACAATGGTGCGGCGACCAGCTTGTAATTTTTGGGGACTGCAAACAAGGCTAAAACCAAATACAAGCTGATTAATGAGAAAAGTCACTACACATTCAGCCAAGAGATCACCACCCCTTTCCCTCCCCACCTCTAAAGGAGGTCACTACCTATACAGGTTTATTCCTTTTTCAATCAAATACAGGGCTCATATGCTGTACCTACCGCAGGCATGAGAATTTATTACTAGGAACTCATTTTCCAAGGATCACCCACATTCAAAACTGATACCAGCATTGACCTATTTTAGCCATCACCTATGAGTAACTGCAACATACAAACTTGACACTGCATTTCTTTGTGTGACATGCAAGCATTTAGATATTGTTAAAATACAATCCTTTCCTGCAAAACACTTACCCTTTTCTTGAAGCTGGACAAGGAAAAGCTTTTTGTGCTCTTTTGGTTTTGTAATATGAGCTGGGATATACGGATACTGGAAGAAAACCAACAAAAATTGTTTGTACAGAGCTTTGAAAATACTGTGCAATATTAAGTGCTACTTTATAAATTACCAAGCACTGTGCAAGCTTTCAGCATGTCATAAATTGTTTTTTCATGCCATCAAATAATAAAAACCATGCTCATGAGATAAGTAATTGAAAGGAAATGTTGTTGCTGTGGTAACTATTGACAGGATCTAAAGAGGCACCACTACTCACAAGCAGTTAAAACAACCAGCAAGACAAACATGTAACAGCAAACTGAGCAAAGCATCCAGAAATAGTGCAGCGAGACTAATGTATTCATAGGGTGTCTGTTCCATATGCAGCATTGTGGCTACAACAGGAATTTAAATGGCATGTCTGGCTCAGCACAGGGCTGGAAACCGTTGTATCCAGTGCTTTCACATCCATCAGGAGATTTGAGGAGGGAAATGGAAGTTTCCAGAGGAAAGAAAAAAAAAAAAAAGTTTTTGTTTTCTCTTCAACCACAGAAACGGGATGACATAGGTAAAAAACAAAAAAACTAATTGCTCATGCAACAGGTACTCAAAAAGCCCAACTAGTAGGTTGAAGACTTTTGGAAGTATGATCAATACTAGGCTGAAGATGGTAAAAGTCAACATGAACACTCACCTGTGGAGGTTCAAAGTTCGGTCTCCACCAGTTACCAATGCAATCATCAATCACCCAGTCTTGCTGAACACCATCCTGACGACCCAGTATCTACAAAAAAATCCAGTTACAGTCAGAACTCTTAACTACTGCAAGTCAGGGATTTTTAGAAAAAACATACTGGAAGCATGAAGACTTGCTGGAAGAAGGGTCTGATATAGTTGAGAACTGCTCTGAACAGCTTTTAGAATAATTTTAGACTATTTTTGTATAAAGTGACTTTTTTTTTTGAAAAAAAGCCTCATGAAACAATGACACTTCAGAGAACATTACAAATTCCATTCACCAGTGGTGTCCTGGGCTGTATCCCCAGCAGCATGACCAAATGCTGGGAGGAAGGAGGTGATCCTGCCCCTCTACTCTGCCCTCATGAGATCCCATTTGGAGCACTGTGTACAGTTCTGACGTTCTCAACATAAGGAGGACACGGAGCTGCTGGAGCAAGTCCAGAGGAGGCCATAAGGATGATCATGGGCTGGAGCACCTCCCGTATGAAGATAGGATGAGAAAGTTGTGGCTGTTCAGCCTGGAGAAGAGAAGGCTGCGTGCAGACCTCATAGCAGCCTTCCAGTATCTGAAGGGGGCCTACAAGGATGCTGAGGAGACACTCTTCGTTAGGGACTGTAGCGATAGGACAAGGGGTGATGGGTTTAAACTTAAACAGGGGAAGTTCAGGTTAGATATAAGAAATTCTCTAAGGATGGTGAGGCACTGGCACAGGTTGCCCAGAGAAGCTGTGGATACCCCCATCCCTGGCAGTGGAAGGTGTCCCTGCCTGTGGCAGGGGGTTGGAACTGGATGATCTTAAGGTCGTTTCCAACCCAAACCATTTTAAGATTCAGCTGAAGAGAGTCCTGTCAGGCCAATTGGAAGAATGAAATGCATGAATGGCAGACTCAGAATCATAGAATAATTAGGGTTGGAAAGGACCTTTAAGATCACCTAGTTCCAACCCCCTGCCATGGGCAGGGACACCTCCCACTAAACCATGTCACCCAAGGCTATGTCCAACCTGGCCTTAAACACTGCCACGGATGGAGCATTCCCTGGGCAACCCATTCCAGTGCCTCACCACCCTGACACTAAAGAATCTCTTCCTCATATCCAATCTAAACTTCCCCTGTTTAAGTTTGAACCCGTTACCCCTTGTGCTGTCACTGCAGTCCCTAATGAAGAGTCCCTCCCCAGCATCTCTATAGGTCCTCTTCAGATACTGGAAGGCTGCTCTGAGGTCTCCACGCAGCCTTCTCTTCTCCAGGCTGAAGAGCCCCAACTTTCTCATCGTATCTTCATACGGGAGGTGCTCCAGTCCCATGATCATCCTTGTTACCCTCTTCTGGACTTTCTCCAGCAGTAGGCTACTTTGAGAGCACAGAAATTTAACTGGTGATTGGGAAAGCTATCTCAAAAACAAGTCCTTGCCATTTGTGCTCCACAACATAATTTTACTGCCCATCTCACTTGCCTGAAGCCAACCAAAAAGCAAAGCTGCAAACAAACACAGGACTTGAGCAGGAGGTGGAGGGTCAGCCACCGAACCACTCCATCACACTCAGTAGGGACATAAATGCAAGCTTATTGCTTGATTTCTTAACTACTTGCAAACATCACAAAAGCAGCAAAGTAACAGAAGTGATAAGGAGACTATAATGCTTTGTACTCCAAGACAATTCAACATTCTGAAATAGCAACATAATGAAAAAAACAGACCTCTGTCATTAAGCGTTTGAGCCCTTCTACTTCATCTTCTCCTGGATTGAGTTCACCACCAGGTCTGTCAAAATAAACAGCAATGAAAGCTATAGTTACGTTTAATTGCATTTACCAACTTCACAGGTAACACTGGATGTGCTTCCAGGCAGGAAGTTACAAATTCACACAAGGCCCTTACATCAGAAATTCCAAATCGAACTTTGCTGAATTGTAGGATAGCTTTCACCAGAAGTGAGACTCAAATGGCTACTGTATGGCCCCTAAAAAATAACTATCATATAAAATGCTTTAACTTCTTCAGCAAGACAAAGTGTAACACTATATATGACAACTGAG
The DNA here is from genome assembly GCA_024733675.1 of Psilopsiagon aymara. Lineage (NCBI taxonomy): Eukaryota > Metazoa > Chordata > Aves > Psittaciformes > Psittacidae > Psilopsiagon > Psilopsiagon aymara. The sequence continues at coordinate 5,521 of JANRGW010006372.1, forward strand.
ACACTTAGAAGATTTAAAGTAACATACAAGCACCAGAAGTTGAAGGAGTTGCAAATACCAACTGTATTTGTTCTTATCTCAGAAAGAGCACACTCTGACACACACAAGAAATAAAATAAAATAAAACTCCCATGGGGAACCACCCTACATTTGATGCAAGGTTAATGAAAAAAAAAACCAAAAAAAACCCACCACCAAACAAAACCAAAATCCTAAAAACATTCTCATCATTACAGTTTTGCAAAACTTTTAGAGTCCAGCCTATTTTGTCCATAAACATCCCCCAAATCAAGATGTCAGGAAAGACTCCAGATATAAAATGAGATGTCACACACACACACAAAATTGAGAACAAACAAGTGTTAAAACATCAAAGCAAAAGCACAAACAGGAAAAGTTGAGATAAGTCAAACCCGTCCAGTTTAAAAAGAAAACTGGAATCATCACTATGACTATACGACCTAAACACTAACATTTCACTCTGGCAGCAATAACTGAGATGAACTGAAGCCATTTTCTCACATTTAGACACCAATTTTTCTTGCTGTGCCCAGCTCCCCCTGTAGTTTGTAAATGGGTATCATTCTGCACTTACTGGGGTTTATTCCTTCAGTCTCACCATTTTTGCAGCCACAGCATAAGTGTATTTAAGCATAACAGTTTTCATAATGTCAGTACAACACACTAACTACTGACCACAAGTTTTAAAATAGGATTTTACCATAGTGACACACCATAACTAAGATTTCCAGTCGGTTCCAAATGAAGTCACCCACTCATGAGCAGAGTCAGACAAATACACTTTAAATGAAAACCCCATTGTTAAAAAAGACTTTTTCCAAAATGTCTTTTCAAGAAGTGAATCACACTTTAAAACATCCATCAGACAGACACACTTTAATTTCTAGCCCACGCATATAGAAGTCCATGAAATAAAGTTAGAACTAAAAGTTACGTTCAAGAAACAGACACTTACAATTTGAAAAAAGTTGTCCCCAGCTGCAGTAACAGCACGTGGGGCAGCCTGTGCTCATGGACAATCAGAACCCCTTCCACTGTCCGCCTCATGCCAATCTTGTCAAACTCTTCCCTCATGCGCTGAAACCGAGCCGCAACAGAGCTATCCTTCTCATACAGGGGTTCCTTTGTACCAAATGTGTAATTTGTCAATGGATACCTGCAAGAGTTAAAAACAAAAGTAATTGCATAACACAAAATCCGTATTTAAATCATTCTGACACAGCATCTCCTTGAGGCACAACCTTCTGTGATTGATAGAACAATCAGTGCTGGTCGAGAAGTTCTTGTCTGTTGGTTTATGGGGCCGCTACCATGGGAAAATCTGCACCATGATACATAGAAGTGCACAACATCCTGCTGATGAACATGCTAGCATGGTTCTGATTCAGAAGGAGGAAAGAAGCCCACAAAACCAAGCAGCAACTGTTAGTCAACAGCACACTCTTTGATCATCACACCACAAAGGCAGCGGAGGCTGTGAGAGGAGCTGGGAAAGGAAAGGAGAAAAAAGCTGTGCTGGAAAGGAAGCAAGCTGCACAGGACAGCAGGACTCTTTTTCTACAGAAGTAATGAAGAGCCTGAGGACTAAACTGTTAGAAGTGGGCTTGTTTCAAAGTGGGAAATTGGACATCTAGATCACAAAAAAGGACAAATGCTGAGCACCTGCATGCAAGGGCTGGGGATAAGATCAAGAGTTTGAGCAGAACACTTGCTAGGTGCTGGGCCTCTGCCTTCTCTGCTGACTGTACAATGGAAACTTGAGATATTTTTCCAGGGAAGAGGGACTGAAAAGAGCCACTAAACAAAGGAAAGGTTAGGCAAGAGATCAGTCAGTCCTAGAGAGATCAGAGGGTAACAGGAGAATGCTATTGTACAACAAAAATACAAGTAACACAGATCTGGCAGTATGAGGCCTGGAGGGAAGACAGGATCATCCAGCTAAATCAGAAAGGGAGAGGAAAATAGATTCTGAGCAGAGCAGTAAGAAGTTATCACCATGGTTTTATCAACTTGTGGCATACAGCAACTGAATTAACAAAGTGACTGATTCCATGGGGAATGTTCTCCTTGAAATACATGTAATATTCTTTCTCCGGTATTTAATCATGTTAAAAATCAAAGAGCACATACTTCCCCCTCCAAATTTCACTCATGTTTTAGAGGCAAAATCATGAGCCAGATGCAGATGTCAGAGCCCTCTCTCACATACTAGTTTGCTAACCATAGATTCATTTATTAGCAAGGTCCCTGACTTTCACTTGTAGCTTAGAACCATCTACATTTCTTTTTCCATTTACTTCCAAATAGACACACAGCTTTATTAATACAAAATCTGCTACACTAACCCATGCTACACCAAATTAGATATACTAGTCTGCATAGCAAAACCCTTAGCCTATACTTGAAAAATAAATGACAATGATAACACAGCTTCTTGATAAGTTTTTTCTTCAGAAACACTATAAATACATTCTGCTCTCTGACATCTATATTTAAGCTTCTTGAAGTTTAACTATGGATGTCAGAAATATGACATATATATGCTCACTAACTGTGAACAAAGCCAGCTGTACAAAGTATACATATATAAACACACAAATCTGCAATTAATAGGTAGTATTGAATGGGGACTGTTACAGTTAACATCTACATACTCTGCAACTGCAATGATGCGTTCTTTGTGAACTACTTCTGTCAGAACTTACAGAGACAGATAAAAGTGTGCGGCTTCTCATGTCATACAGCTGTTTCTTAGCAAGCAGCCAGTCTCTAGGTCAGATTTTATTCAGTACGAACACCTCTGAATTTAAGTCAAACGCCAGCCGCAGCCCCTGGGCAGCCAGTGGCCGTGCCCGGTCCCGTCCCACCGTCCACACGGGACCAGCCCAAATCCCACCGGGCCGAGCCACCCGGCGGTTAGTGCTCGAGATCCCCGCACCGCACCGCAGGGGGCTACGGTGCCCGGGGCTCACACTGCCCAGGCCAGGCCAGTTAATGTCACTAATCGCTCCGCACTCCCCGGTCGCTGCCCGCTCCAGCATCGGCCACAGGCGCCGCGCCGCATCGCGTCCCCTTCAGCACCCGGAGAAACCAGGGCCCTCCGAGCGGCCCTCGCACAGCGGAGGAGCGGGACGAGGGCCCCGAGCCGCACTCACAGGTTGATGGTCCTCTCCAGCGTGAGCGGCTTCGTCTGCTGGATGTACTTGTTCCCGAACTGGTTCACCCCGCGGGGCCAGCCGGTCTGCGAGCGATTGGGCGGAACCACGGACATGGCAGCGCAGCACCCAGCGTTCAGCACCGAGCGACGTCACCCTCCGGCCAGGCCGCGCTTCCTTTACGCGCCACCACACCGGAACAGCCGAGGTGCTTCCGCCGGGGCCGCGGGGAGGAGCCGCCGCGCCCCCTCGTGGTGTGGTTGTGCCGACGGGAAGCGCGGGGTTGGGGCCGCGCTATGGGCCCCAAGCGCCGTGGGGCCGCCACACCGGCACCGGAGGGAAAAAAGCGCGGGAAGCGGGAGGCGCTCGCCGAGCTCGGCGACATCCTCCAGGACTCGGCCCTGCGGGAGCGGGCGGCGGAGGCCTGGGCCCGCGGGGAGCAGCTCCGACACGGTACGGTCCAGCTCGACACCACTCGCTCGAGGTCTCCTCCCCTCGTCCCCTCACAGGCAGCGTTTCTCCTGCAGAGGCGGCAGCGGTGGAGCCAGCCCCGTTCCGGCACGGCGTCATTCCCGGCTTCCTGGCGGCTGCGGCCTTCGCGGAGGCGCTGCGCGACGAGCTGCTAGGCCTCAGCTTCCGCGGGCGGCGCAACGACCTTCTCTCACTGCAGCAGGTGGGCCCCGGGCCGGGCCGAGCCGAACCGGGCCTGGCCGAGCCGGGCAGCACTAACCCCCGTCCCTTCTTCTCTTCTATGGGCCGCCGCAGTCCGAGGAGCTGGGGCAAAGCTCGGATCCGCACGTCGCGGCGCTGAGGTAAAGCGTTGGTCCTGGGCCCTGCCCGCTCCGGGTGGGGAGTCATAGAATCACAGAGTGATTTGGGCTGGAAGGGACCTCAAAGTGCATCCAGTTCCAACCCCCTGCCATGGGCAGGGACACCTTCCACTAGACCAGGTTGCTCCAAGCCCCGTCCAACCTGGCCTTGAACACCGCCAGGGATGGGGCAGCCACATCTTCTCTGGGCAACCTGTGCCAGGGCCTCAGCACCCTCACAGGGAAGAACTTCTTCCTGAGATCTCATCTCAGTCTCCTCTCTGCCAGGTTAAACCCATTCCCCTTTTCCTGTCCCTACAGGCCCTTGTCCAAAGCCCCTCTCCAGGTTCCCTGTAGCCCTTTTAGGCACTGGAAGTTGCTCTGGGGTATCCCTGGAGCCTTCTCTTCTCCAGGCTGGACAAGCCCAGCTCTCTCAGCCTGTCTCCATAGGAGATGTGCTCCAGATCGTGCAGCATCTCCATGGCATTCTCTATATTCGCTCCAGCAGCTCCATGTCCCTTTTGTGTTGCTGCCCCAGAGCTGGACACAGGACTGCACAGGGGGTCTCCCTCCCCAGAGAGGAGCAGAGGGGAAGAATCCCCTCCCTTGACCTCCTGCTCACACTCTGGGGGTGCAGCCCAGCACAAGGGGGATTCTGGGCTGCCAGCAGCTCTTGGGTAGTTTCTCATTAATCAAATGAGAGAGTCCTCCTCAGGGCTGCTCCACCCAGCCTCTGCCCAGCCTGTAGTTGTGCTTGGGGATGCCCCAACCTAGGTTCTGGCTTCCAGGAAAATTTTGGGGCCACACGTGGGCCAGTCCCTGCAGAGCTGAATCCTGGCACTGAAGTCAGTTAATTGTGGTGCTCTCTGTTGTGCAGCTGCTTCAGTCCTTATATATACCTGTTGCTGTCAGAATGCTTTTTTGTTCCCCTTCCAGTCAACAGCGATGCTGTGGACATGGGGCTGTTTTCCTGACCAGTTCCTGTGTAGCTTGACAGGAACACTGTCACTGGCAGCAATGGCACCTTAAACTGCTTAACTAGGTAGAACAGACATGATAAATTAGTTTAGGCTATGCTGATATGGTTTGTAACACTGTCACAGTTTAAGCGACAAACACCTTGTGCTTGTCGTCTTAGGCATGCTCTGTGTGAAGAATTCCGACCGTGGCTTTCTGCCGTGACCCAGATAGAGCTGGAGCCAACCATTGATATCTCCTGTGCAAAATATGAGTATACGGGTCAGTCTATAAGCGTTCCTTTCCCTAAAGCTTTTTTTGGGGGGGGGGAAGTGTAGGAAAAGAAATGTCTATAGAATACTAATTTCATGACCCATCCCAAACTCTTTCTAGTTTCAGAAGGTCCTATCAGCAGCGAATCAAAGTCTCAGAAAATGGAAGTACCAATCATGGAAAAACTGCTGGCATAGTTCCATTGCTGATGGTTTTAACTGGGCCCAGTGCCAGTGCATGTTCCCACCTTAGCAGAGCTGCTCAACCCATGCTTGCAGACCTGCTGCAATGCAAAAGGGTGATATGTTCAACTTTCAAACACTATAGCTGAGTTTGTGAAGTCTGATGCTAAAACAGCACCCTCATGAGTCCAGGTTACAACTGTGCCTACACTTTTAGTCATGAAAATCCCTGGAGAAAGGGGAAAATTGTTACTGCTGTCAGCTCTATTTTTGAAGTCTTCTGCAAACCCAGTTGTTGCCACAGTTTTTTTGTTCCCAGGGTTCATCCCTTCCTCTAGTCCAGCAACAAACCTCCTTAAAGTGCAGTTCTGTGTTTAGGAGTCAGAGCTTGGATTGCTGTTTAAATGAGGAATCTCTGTCCACTGTGCCAAGGGACAGACAGGGAGGGGCAGGGGATGAGTTATAACTGCCTCTGCCTTCAGGGTGGGCTAATCTGCCAGTTGCAGAGCGGTCCCACAGAAGTTAATCTTGCAGATCTTGGGCTGGTGATGCTGACGAGTGAAAATGCAGTTCTTGGAACAGGCATGTTTTTTCTTGTTGTATACTTGTGGGACAAAGCTGGGAAGCAGTCATTAGAATGAATCATGTGCATACTAGAAAGATGCTAGAACAGCAAAATGTGTGTGTAATTGCAGATGTCTTGCTGTGCCATGACGATGAGTTGGAAGGTCGGAGAATTGCTTTCATCCTGTACCTCGTCCCACCCTGGGAGAAAAGGGATGGGGGAACACTGGACCTGTACAGCACAGATGGTAAGACCCCTGAGCTCTGCTGCGAGTGGCTGAAAAAGATGAAGCTTATGCACCCCTTTGCAGCAACTCTGAGAGAGTGGAAGGGAGAGAGTTTCTCCTTTGACTACGGAAGCTGATGTGTAGGAAGAATTTGCACCTTAGGCTGTATCATAGAATCATAGAATGGTTAGGGTTGGAAAGGACCTTAGGATCCTCCAGTTACAATCCCCTGCCAAGGGCAGGGACACCTCACACTAGACCAAGGCTCTGTCCAACCTGGACTTGAACATTGCCAGGGGTGCAGCATTTACCACTTCTCTGGGCAACCTGTTCCAGTACCTCACCAACTTCATAGTAAAGAACTTCTTACTTACATCTAACCTCAACTTCCCCTGTTTAAGTTTAAACCCATTAGCCCAGCAGACAAAGAAATGTCCTTTTTTTCCATTTGCAAGAGCAGGGGCCAGATGAAAGCAGTGCCAGTAACTGTGCTTGAAATGCTAAACTGATGGTGATAACTTCCCTTTCCAGCACCAGGAGTCCAGCACAAAGTGCTTGCTCTCAGCTCCATCCCTTAAACCCAGATGTCTCACCAGTCACAATGTCATGAAGTCAGAGAGAAGCAGCAGTTTCTAGTGAGTCCCTGTTCATATCTTAACCAGAGTCTGTTTTCTTCCTCCTCAGAACACTTTCAACCCCAGCAAATTGTCAAGTCATTGGTACCTTCATGGAATACGCTGGTTTTCTTTGAAGTGTCTCCAGTCTCTTTCCACCAGGCAAGGAGCTGTCTGTTGGTCATTTTCTGATTTTCATTGTTGTGGTTATTCACTGTTTCTTATGACAGTCCTGATGGGGAAGGAGAGGGAAAGGGAGAAGTGTGGGATAGAGCTGATACTCATGGAAAGTGCTTTGTGTTAAAGGCAGGGCTTCATAGGGGGGACTTTAAGGAGTACAAGAACTGACAAAGCCAACTTTAAACCAACTTTAACTGGGAGTGCTGTGAATCAAAGCCTCTAGATGTGTGCCTCACTGTCCAGAGTATTTGCTGAACCACCAAATCATTTCTTCAGCCCTTTAGTCAGTAAAGTGTAGAGCCTGCAAATTACCCTTTGAGGACTCTGTAAGGTTCATAGTGATAGGAATCCTTCACAACACACACCAGCCTTAATCCTTCTCAGACATCAGGCAAAGAGCATTTAGTCAGTACTTCCTAATAGGTCTTTCACTTCTATTGTGTACACTTTTCCCAGAGATAACAAATCTCTGAGTGTTTGCTGCATGGAGCAGGTCCATGAGCTTCTAAAGACATGAATTTTTCTGTGTTCCATTTCCCAAGTAATTTAGGATTCAGTAGCCATTCCAGATAATCCAGAACCACCTCTAAGTGATGCAAGGAAAATGCCACTACAGCTGTGTAACAATCAGTAAGGACCAAAACCTTTCAGAACAGACTGTTCTTCCTGTTTCATCAGGCTGTTCTAAAAAACAAAACAACAAAACCCAGTGCAAAGTCTTCGTGTGCTATTAGAAAATTTACAGCAGTTTGTGGCTTGTAACAGTCATGAGGGCATGGTGTTCTCTTCATGTTGCTGTTACAGTATAGCACCCTAGGATGTGATATTGTTCACTTTAGCCCAATTTGATGAAATCAAGATTTAACAGTGGTCATCACTATGTGAAAATGAAATGTTGTCACAGGCCAGGGTAGAGAGGCTGCTTGTAGTCTTCTGATACATACAAGTACAAACAGCCAAAAGTATCAGACAAATACCCTTCATGATGGCTTGTATGACAGCAGTTTCTAAAAAGGAAAAGACAAGTAGACCAGTAAAGCCTGCTGCAGCCCATCAGTGTTTTAAGAGTTTTCAGACTAAGCTATGACTGCTGTTTTTTGCAGCCTATGATAGCTGGTTCTTCAACAGAATCAATGATAGAAAAATAAAATATAGTTACTTTTAATAACAAAAATAGGGAATGGATTCTGCTGGAAACTTGGAGAAAAAGCTTGGATTGGGAATCTGAAAACCTACAGTAGATGTGAGCATCAAAATCTGCTTTAGCCCTTTGTAAGCCAAGAATAATCCAGTCTGGTCTGTCCTTTGTCTGACACTTCCGTGTATGCAGTAGGCTCTCTGGAGTCCATCTCCTATGATGACCAGCCTATTACAGTTGGTCCTTAAGTGTGCTGTGGTCTAAGGAATAACATGCTGCTCAACGTTGTTGCAGGTGTCCGAAGTTCTGTCAGAGGAGAAGTGCCGCTTGTCGGTGAGTGGCTGGTTTCATGGCCCATCAACAGTCAGACCTGCATGCTGCATCGAAGCTCCCTTGCCCAGGAGCCCACACATCCCCTATGATGTGAGTAACAAGCCTACCTCTGATTACCCGTATTTTATTTTGTCATGTCTGTGGAATATCTGTTATGGGGGAGTTGGGCAATCCTTTTCACTTTTGCAAATTCAGTATTCAAATCCATTTCCCTTTCAGCATGAAATCTTGTATGAATGGATCAGCCTAGTTTATTTGGATATGGACTCCCAAGCTCAAATCCAGGAGGAATTTGAGGAGCGATCAGAAATTCTCCTGAAAGATTTTCTCAAGGTGAGCCCAGTGGTTCAATGTGATGGGGACTGCCAGAACAGGTCAGAGGGCTTGCAGGTACCATAGGTCATGCAGGCTGGAAAAGGGCTTGCTCATATGGCCATCAACTAAAACACCTTCAATTTCCACTCCCTCAAGGGGAATGACCAGATGACCTCCAGCAATGTCTTCCAAACTCCACCATGCTGTGATGCTGTCATGGATCCTCTCTCACTCCCTATATACTGCTGCATGGGGACTTGACTAACATCAGACACTTTGCTTCAACATTCTTGTTTCCTGCAAGAAGCAAAGCAGAAGGATGGAAGGACATGTCATCCTTCCTGCTTTCTATCCTTGTGTGACCAGAGTGTCTGTCCTTGTCCTGCAGCTTAGCACTTAGGGAACTTGACCCGTGTGTGAAACAAGTGATTCATAATTTTTCTGTCTTACTTAAAAGACTTTGCTTCAGAAGGCTGACTGACCTCTAGTTTACTGTGCATGTGTATCAGTGAATTTGTGTTCTCACCCAGCAGACAGTCAAGTAGCATTTGAGATCTCTTGGTCATTGTCATCAAAAAGAGATGATGCCCACCAGGCTATGTGCCTCAATTCATCATTCCTTAGGAGCCTCAAACCAGTTAGAGAAGAAGTTAAGAGTGCCTTATCTGATAGCAGACAGTGGTGATCTACAGCACAGCAAGCGAGACCTGGGAGCTAAATGTTAAAATTTCTGTGCTACCTTTCTCTCCTAGAAAGAGAAATACCAATTACTGTGTGAAGCTTTGGAGAATAAAGACATCCAGTGGAGTAGTCAGGGGCCTGCCAATAAAAGGTGGGGATCACAGAGCCCTGCACCTATTGACCATGCCAAGCAGGAACTGCTATGAGGCTGCACTGGTTGATGCTGCCCTCATGGACATGATCCTTGCTGGTTCTCCAACAAGGCTGTACATCTGCTGATACCTCTGCTGTCTTTCAGACTCTATGAGACAGCAGAGGAAGACAGCCTCCCTGACATCCTGGATAAATTCCTGCAGTTCTTACGCTCTGAGGCCTTGTTTTTACTGCTGTCCAACTTCACTGGCCTAAAGCTGCACTTCCTTGCTCCCTCTGATGAGGATGAAGATGCTGGGGAAGGAAAAGCCACAGACACCACTGGGCACAGCAGTCCCAAACTCGACCAGGAAGAGGCTGAACACTATGCTGGTAGCAAACCCCATCAAGCAGACCAGCCTGATAACATCCCCGAAGCACAAGACAGCAAGGCACAGAATGGTAAGTGGAGTGGCAGCAGTGTGAAGTGACTCTAGCAGGATCCTGATTGAGGGTGTCTGCAGCAGAATTCCCAATGATTCTTGTGGAACTAGCATTTTGCCTTGCACTGCAGGCAAGTCACAAGGCACCATTATGTCAGATGGGGTTTCTAAAATCAAGTGACCATGACAAAAGCAGTCAGACTAAATGAATGACTAACTTGAGGACACCATTTGGAACAGACCTAAGTCTTCAAGGTGGGACTTATTTAGGAGTCAAGGTATGGGGCATGGGTATGTTAATTAACTGGCCAGTAATCTGCCAGTAGCCATATAGTTTTTATGTCCGCATACTCCTGCTGCACATACAAGAGATTCTTGTGTGAGATGCCAAATTGAAAGGAAAAAAGTCAACAAATGAGAAGTAAAGGTAATTTTAGAATTAGAAAACTTACACCCAAAACAAGGATTTAAACTTTCAGAAAACATTGCCAGCCTGTTTTGTTTGTTTCCTCTCTTAGGCTCCAGTACCCCTGTGTGTGCAGGGGAGCTGAGACGCTGGACCCACGGACACTACACTCTAGTCCATGACACTCAAGCAACAGAGTTTGCTCTCGACTTGCTCTTTTTCTGTGGCTGTGAGGGTAAGAGGACAAAAGAGTTTGCATGAAGAGGCCAAGGTTTGCATAAAGGAAGGACTTCTGAATTCCCTGCTTTTTCGGACATAGAAAGGTTCTGTAGACCTTATCCTAGTCCTTGCTTCTGCATAAACTGTGGTTTCAGTAGTCCTTAAACAAAGATTTGGGATTACAGCCATGGGATCAGCTTTGACACTTCCTGCTGGAGCCAGGGGGTGGCGCTTGGGCAGAGGGAACGGGTGCATCTCCCTGGCCCTTCCTCTGAGCAGTGGCCCTGGGCATGGTGACAAGTCAGGTGTGCAGAATATCCACTAGATATGTGCCATTGTGCGCTTTTCTCATCAAATTTCTCACTGCACCTCCAATTCACAAAACCAAGGGTTTTCAAAAGCCACTCTAGTCATGTCTAGGCATTTCAGGTTGATTGCTAGTTACATAGTGGTAAAAACAAAAATCTAAACATGAGTATTTTGGACCAGCTGTGTCCAGAATGCACCCACTGAAACCACCTGGCAAATGCTTATAATGCTGAAATACTTTGCGTATCTGCTAAGGCAAAACTGTTCCACAGGAGAGGAACAGAGAGCCAAGCAATCTTAAATGGCCCATCTGTAGTGAAAGACAAATCCAGTACATTTGATTCAAGTTGTTTCTGAACAGAGGGAAAAAAAATAGACTGGCAAGCAGTAAAGTGCGGAGCATCTTGTACCCAGTAACCGTGGGGAGTGGGGTGGAAAAACAGCACCTCTAGGAAGGTGACATGGAGCCTGGACAGTGTTCAACTGCTCAACAGTCTGTCTTTTCTGTTTCAAGACTGGGATCCAGAATACGGTGGCTTTACTTCATACCTTGCTAAAGGTGAAGATGAAGAGGTAAGGACTTCAAATTAGGTAAAATTGTTTAGGGTAGAGAGACATAATTACACTTTGTCATAACACTGACATAACCCGGAGGGTGTGCTCAGTGTCATCATGCAGCTTTTCCGCCTGAACTGCCTCTGGCTTCAGCCTCAAGAGGCGGGTGTTCACCACAAAGCTGAAGCCTTGGGCCTGGTGGCATTTGAGAGGCCTGTGATGGGTACAAGGCTGTAGCAGAGATGGTGCTTTTCGAGGAAGTGCTGTTCCCTAGGATCACATTCAGTATCGGCACTAGTGAGAGTCATACTAAGTTACTGTATAATGAATGCTTCAGGTTGAGGGGTATTCAGATAAAAATAGTGTCATGCTTCATCTACTAACATCAGACTCTTGTTCTGACTAGCTTTTGAAATGGTTTTGTTTGTTTCTGCCCCGGAATGATATCAAAGGCATTGTTGTGAAGCTGATTTCCTCCCTTGCTTTCATGTCTCCTAGCTGTTGACAGTGAATCCCGAGGACAACTGCTTGGCTTTGGTTTATAGAGACAAAGAAACTATAAAGTTCGTGAAGTACGTCAATCACCGTAGCTTGGCACGCCTGAACAAGCACCCAAATAGAACAGGATTTTGGGATTTTTCCTTTGCCTATTACGAGTAATGGTCAGAGTGTGACCAGAGAACATGGTGGGGAGGGGGAGTGGGGGCAGGTTTCTGTCCATACATTCAGCTGGGATCTCTCTAAGCCCAGACAGACTTTGCTGATGCCAGTGTCATCAGGCTGTACACAAACTGTACACTACTACATAGGGTCCAGGTGACTGTTGTACAAATGGAAACCCACCATTCTACTACCACCCAACTGCTTTTAGTGCTGCATGGAGGGGGCTGTCAGCTTTCCAGCTGTTCTCTCATGGAAACAGCAGTTTGGTGTGCATCTAACCTGAAAATTACAACTGTACATTGCCCCAGGCTGATGACTGATTTTATTAAAAAAAGAAAGAAAGGAAATGGGTCATTTAAATGCTTCAGACACTGGTTGGGCAGGTTTTGTTACAAAATGCCCAAGATGTTTTCTGGGGTTTAGCTATGTTCAGTTTGTAGAGGCAGAAACAAAGGAGCTGCCATGGGAAATAGGTTTTTCCAGCTGCGCAGCTGTCTGAAGTTGGGAAGAAAGGCTGTGAAGCTGCTGATACTGCGAAGGACCTGGCACTGTAACAAGGAGCAGGACTTTACTATGCTAAATGCTGTGGAGACAGAAGCAGATGCAGCCCTTTCTCCAAAGAATTTACAAGCTAAAATAGACAAAAGATGAGAGCTGCTCCTGCTTACTCTGCTTGTGTGGGTGCCTGGATGGTGCTGTTTCACATGTGAAGGGTTGTGGCTCCAGCCTCAGAACAGGACTGTGGGCTGGTAGCAGAAAGGTGGTCACTCACTTCTTCCTGCCTTGGCACCCGTGGGCAGTACAAGGGTCACCAACTGCACAGCCTTGCATTGTCTTTGTTCTCTCCCAGGGTCTGCTGGTCTCCAGTGTGGCTTTTCTCACTGGGGATCAGCTGTGGTCTTTCCAGGTAGCAGATGCCCAGGTCCTGTGGTTAAACAGCACAAGAAAGGTAGTGGCCTTGGTGCAGTGACTTGCCCCTGCACACTTGTTCGGTGTTCTCACCCACACCACATCCACTGGCCACAGCATCATATCAGACTCACTGTAAAGGTGCCTAGCCCATCGGAGGTGCTGCTGTAGAGCTGGGCTAGCAGCTGCAGGAGGCAGCAGACTAGAACACGCTGCTGGGGCAGCCTGTTCTGCAGCCTGCAAGGGCTTGCTTGCCTGTTAGCTTTCTTTGGCAGTGAAGAGCCACAGGTGTATTTTCAGCTAACCCCAAGCCAGGCAGTGCAGGCTATGGGGTTGCAGCAAGCATATTTTACTTCTGCCTCTCCTGGGCTGGGAGAGGGTAGTTGTGGATTAGAGTCTGCTGCTCCTCCTGTCCCAGGCCTGTTGCTGAAGACCACCACAGCAGTGTAAGACCAGCTCGCAACAAGAGCAGTAAAGGCAGGGGAGACTGTGTTGTCCCTGGGCACCCTGCACCTTCCACAGAGCAGGACATACTTTGGGCATGCCCTTTATGAGATAAAAGAACAACCTTTTGCTATTAAGTACTAGTTTCTGAAGCACTCTGCTGCCTATCAGGGCAGCAGCTCTTGGGGAGAAGAGTTCTTAGTGTGAGCTGCTCTACTAGAAAGAGGCAAGTAATAGAGGATTCAAAGAGGAACAAAAAAAAGCAGAATTCTTTTGGTAGTTCTGGACAAAGGTAACAGATACCGCTGCTATTCACAGCATAGCTGACCAGGCAAAGTCAGTAAATTAATGAAATGAAGTTACTTAACATGCTGCATTGTGAACCTGAGTGTGCTTGGTAGGTCTTGGAACAGCCTCTCAGAAGACTAGGAAGAAGCTGGGCTTTCTGAAGTTTGCTGCTTTTTAATAAAAACCACACTAGAGGGCATACCAGCCTCTACTTGAGTAAGCCTGGATCTATCTGGTCACACAAGGAACCACCCTTCTGCCTCTAGTAACTGCGATGAAGTCATCTGGGAAGCCAAATTTGCAGTTAGCAGTCAAAGGTTTTAGAATAATCACCATGTCTCTGCTCTCTCGCCCCTCCTGTCAAGTCCAAAAGCCAAAGGCAGCCACACACATGGCTGCTGCTGTAAACAGAAGGGAAAGATTCCGCTCACTGGAATTTCAAATGACACTTGTTGCTGGGGAAAGGCAGGCCTTCATTTAGACAGCCTCAATACTGGGTGCTCTCTCTACAGCTGCTCTTGCTGGATACAGATCTGCATTTATGATTATGGAAAGAAATATGTATATGAAATATATCCATACCCACAAAATGAGTAAGCAGGACAACATAGAAAAAGAGGATGGCGAGTAGTAAGTGAATAGTTATGAAGCATAAGCACCACAGAACAGAAACTTAATACCAGGCAAGATGGCCTCTTGCAGACATCGATCATTTGAGGATGCACATTTCTCACCAGCTGACTGCACCTCCAAAGCCTGGCATTTGATGTAGGGTCCCAGCAGCTTTTGGTTACTGAAGTGCCAAGTTGTTAAGTACTTCCCAACAAGTATTTAGGGATTTGGTCGTTGTCAGTTTGCCAAGAAGGTGACGACCAGAATACTTCAGTATGGAGGGAGATAAGACAGTGTACCTGTAGACCAGACTGAAAGAATGGTTTCCACATTGATAAACATGCAGCAAAGAAGTTCTGACATTGGATATATAGTATCAATTAAGATGAGCAGCAGTCCACAGGACTTGGAGAAACAAGGACTAAGATCAGATAACCTGTTGTCACGTGTCAGTTCCAATTGTTTTGGTTTTATAAACTCCAAACTGGAACTTCAATTAGGACACTGAAAACCACTGCTCTGCAGATCCCTCTCCAGCACACTCCAGGTACTCCTGCAGCACCTCTCTCTGCAGCAAAGGGACCACATGAGGAAGACTCCAGCCCAGACAGAAGTTTCAGGCAGGCACTGAAGTGCCCTGGCAGAGCAGGGCAGTGGTCTAGACCCAATTCCCAGCACATGTACCAAGGTGCTGTGCCACCTAACCAGCTCTCCCCATGAATTTTCAGGAACATGCAGCTCTATTAGTGTGGTTTCAGTGGTTATTCTGTACTTGACGAGCAGCTTAACCTCCTATGGCAAGTTCCACCTGAGAACAGGATGACTAGGCATTAGTCCTGGGGTGAATCCTACCAGTGGGGACTGTTTGTCATTGATCTCCTGCTGCAGGTTCATCTCATCATAAAACCATGGAGCGGGTTGGGTTGGAAGGGTCCTTAAAGCTCACCCAGTTCAAAGCCCTGCCAGAGACAGGGACACCTCCCAGTAGACCAGGTTGCTCCAAGCCCCGTCCAATCTTGGCCTTATGTAAGTTGGCTACTGCACACCAGCCAAGGGCTGCTTTAGTCCAACAGCAACTGCAAAGCTAGCAGCATTTCAGCTTCTGAGATGTGGATTTTACATCTGGCAATGATAAAAGTTGTTTTTATGGTAAAATATATTTGTTGTCTAACTTAGCCGGGGGAAATCAGTCTCATCAGAGGTCTGGACTGTGACAAGAGGCCTGACCTCACTGCCAAGAGCAAAACAGAGCTGTGACTGAAGTGCCTGGTGCACCGCCCTGAAAATTTGGGTGACGAGAAAGCTGCTTTCAGATCAGAGCCACACTTACTATCAAATGGACTACGTAAATGTAAGCAAGCATTAAGATTTTGAACATAAAGAACAAGGGGTTGAAACAGTGGGAACAGGTACAGCAGGTGGCAGAAAGCCCAGCGCTTTTGCCAGGAGACTGTTCCATAATCAACTCTTTAAGCTCACTTGCTTAGAACAGCCTGGGTGGCTCACCACGCTTTTACTAAGGAGCTGGATTTGACTAACCACCAGGTTCTTAAAAGGATTCAAATGTGTTCCTGCTGCAGATCTGAACTGACAGAGGTCTGTGCTTTTGGCAGCTCTGCTCTTCATACTGAAGGGGCTGAAGCAGTGGCAAGTGCCTACTTTGGGGATTAAAACACCCTGCAAGATTTGCACTCCCCATCCAACTGGTTGCATGCTCACAGGAGGCTCTGTAACAAATAGTGGGCTGCTAGCTTGAATTTGCTAGTGGCAAGTAAGAGACCAGATACAGGATGCACATATTCCTGACAGCCCCAAGAAGCTACCCCAGAACTTCACAGAGGAGGACTGCCTCCTCCCTGCCCACATCACAAACACTGATCCATACAGCAACAGATGTGATGAATGGTGCAGGAACAAGGAGCACTGGAGCCCAACCTCCATCCAGTGCAAGATATTTTTAGCTTCTAGAAGAAAGTTACTTTGGCAAATCTAAAATATCTTTAAGCGCCTTACTGTAATGTTGTAATCCAATTCTAAGACATCCCACAAGTAATAAACAGGTTTGGGCCAGGAGCCAAGACAATTTTCAATACCTTCTCCATTATGTACTGGCAGCTCTTTGGAAGTATGCACCAAGCTTGGGTGTGTAGTTTGGTTTTGTTGCTCCTGAAATGCATCATCATCCACCTCAGTATATGCAGGGGTTTTTTTTTTCCCAACAGTAGCAGAAAACAGTAGCACAAAAACAGTAGCTGAAGAACTTCCTGCAATCCAGGTGTATGGAGAGTGCTGGATATGAAACAGACTTCTTACCTGTGTGGAACCAGACGGCTTTCAAAACCTGGCTTAAAAGCCAGCAAGGAGATGTTACTGTTTGGTGTTTCTGGTGCACTGCATTAAAATTTACATAGAAAACAGCACATCCATGCAACGACAAGCAGGATTCTCCAGCACAGAGTGTTTAAGTGCTTAGTGTGCAGAGACCATACAGCAAAACCAGAAATGCTTGGGTTTCTCCAGCAAATAAGCTTAACAACATGCATCTCTCCCAGCAAAATCAGAACGAAAGATGTCAAACCAGTCTATGTTTTAATGGAAAAGGACAATGCCTTAACTACAAAATATATCAAAATACATAAATAAGTTACTGTAAGAAAAATAACTGTTCTGAAGTCATACCTGTCTTGCATAAATACCACATCTGCACTTAAACTAATGCTTCCTTCACAAAGCTTTGACCTGTGTAATAACACCTCACCTGACAGCTTAACTACAATGCTACCTTTGCAATGACTTCATGCTAGAGTACTGGGGACTAAATTGACTGCTTGTTGTTCCTGGTCCGTTATCTGCCTGCAATGCTGCCTCTGTGCAACTGCTGCTCCTCTTCTCATGAAGGGGCTGCTCCCACACGCATTATCCTGAACAGCGTATGAAAGTTATTGCTTCTTATTGCATCCCGACAAGCACTGATCACTTGTGCTTTAGGTTTGCCAACTGTAAAGGGGGGGGGGGGGAAGGAAAAGAAAAAAGCTTCAGTTAGTAAGAAACTGGTAAAAATACTAATTTGATCACATCTCAAAATCTAGGGGATTCTTTCAAGTATTTTTTAAACACCTTTTCCCTAGTGCATAAATAAAATCCTTTCTTTAAAGAATTGTCTGTAGCTCTATTTTAGGAGAGCTTAAAGGACTTGTTAGAAAGGGAATGCCATAAATAGACAAAATCATACCTCCTTCCCCGAAGACCTAGAGCTAGTAATACAGACAAACAGCCCTGCGTGACAGTTAATTTACAATGTTGCTTAATAAAGAACTTAAACACTATTTTAAAAAGTGCTTTTAAAATTGTGTTCAACAAAATTAGCATTTCTATACCATCCAGAAAGCTGGAAACTGCTTTACACTGTTCTAAAATCACGATCCCAGATGACACTGGACACTCAGTTGACTGTTACAGGAACTGGCTAGGCCTGAAAAATGAAAGATTACTTCCACTGATTTATTTTCAGGCTAACAAGCCTGAAGCCACTTAACTAACCCAGGTAGCCTCTAAATCCATCTTATCTGCCTCACTATGGTCCCAGAGTTCGCGTTCCCTTCAAACACACACACTTACCACGTAACTGCCCAGCCCTCTGGATTGCCTGATTGACAGCTTTAAGGTTATTCAACAGCTCTGTGTGATTGTTGCAACGTATTTTGTATTGACTTATTAAATCTCTGTTAAGATCATACAGCTCGATGTAACGTGTCTTCATGTTTTTCCTGGAAGGGAAATAATCAGTCCAGTTATCTGCATCTCTGGGGACAAGAAAGTCATTCCTGGTTTGTCAATATAAAGGTGTAGCAATACATGGTTGCAATGGCTACCATGGTTACCCACAAGTCGGCCAGCTGTAAGTCAACAGGCTTGTCTACACATGTTGGTTATACTTATTTTTTATTCTTAATTTTGCAGTTACTTCCTAAGGCAGCGCAAAGAGGAGATGCCACTTTCCCCAGTGAAAGCAACACTGCCCTGCTCAGACTCCCTTGACAGTAAAGATAGGACATTTGCATAACACAGCAACCTGGAGTGAAAAGACTTGACACCTAAAATTTCTTTCTTGGTGTTCTCAGAAGTTCATAGATCAAAGACAGCTTTTACTGCTGCCTTCCCTCAGTGTATCTTTCTAATGTATCTCATCATCCCAAGGTTGACTGACCCCATGAGCAATATGCTAAGCCCCTATCCTTGCCCTTTGCATTCTCCAGACTGGTTTTCCACCTGAAGAGCAAGACAAGGCTCAAGGGAGGCTCATGTGGGATCAGCAAAGGAATCAATTTTGCAGAGTTACACAAATGGGGTTTTGTGCTCTTCTCTGCCTGAAAAGCAAAGACTGGCAGTTCTAAACCCAAAACACACACAAGGTAAGCTGTAATTGCTCACATGTCCCCTTGGCATCGTGCGTCTTCTGCTTGAAACAGCATGCTGCGGATGAGTCTGGAGTGTTCAGCCATGTCGGCAGTGAGTCTCTGATTCACAGCATGGTGTTCATCCACCTGTACAATGCAACAGTCAGCAGAAAGGGCCCCTGGCACTCCAAGCATTTGGGTTCAAGCTAAACCCTGGCCAAGTGTATTAGGAAATAACATCCTAACTTAACCTATCAGCATCCCTGGGACCATTCTCCTTGCGCTAACTCCCCCTGCCTGCCAGACCAGTACCTTGGGGTATCAGACTGAGACATACACACCTTATGCCCTCACTCAAATTCACAGGTCTCTCTCACAAACATTTTACATTAAGAGATCAACTGCTGATGACCAAGTGCCTGAATAAACAGAAAGCAGAGGGTGCCCCATTGTCCTTGTCACAGAATATACACAAAGCCTTAGCTGGCCGATTTCCATGAAGACAGAGCAGTTAAGAGATCCTCTCATAAAAACGCTCCCAGCGACTGCTTAGCTGCCAATTTAGAAATGCCTGATAACTTCTCACCTTGACCAACACCTTTCGCAGTTCCTCGAAGTATGCTGGGAAATCTGCTTCCACCTGCAGATCTTCAATGGCCAGAAAGGAGGCCATGGACTGGATAATATCACCAGCTAGATCAATATCATCTGTATTGATGGAAATCTGTCAGAAAGGAAAGAAAGCACTTCAGTGCTCTTCCATGGCAACGTATCTCCCAGAACTGCCCAGCAGGATTGCCTCTCAAACCCAGGCTAAAAGCAGATCACTCTATCAAGAGACAAAACTGCTGCATGAGAAAGCTTAAGAACTTTCAGTAGACAAGGAGACACTGAATTGAAAGAAGCTTTTATCCAAGCTTGGGCCAAAGAGGCACCTGTGCATACAAGACCAGTGCAAAAGTACCAAGCAGCTTTTGTGCTTCAAATTACGGCTTCCTGAAACCACTCTGTGTGTGAACAAATACCTTCCTACAGATGCGCAGGCTAAGCATTTTTCTTCATTAACAGGCCCTGGAATTTTACCAACTAAGAGTACATAGACCCAAAAGTTTCCAAAAGCATCCCTAAATCATTAGTACTTTCTCTGCCTGTTCATTTTTACTGCCTCATACTGGCACCACCCTTAAGTTTCACTGGAAGATAATTAAATGGGTGTTTCCCTTGTTCACGAAGGCACTCACCTCTCCGCCAGGCTTGATTTTGATGCAGAGCTGGCCTGCATTACGAAGGGAAGTGAAGCAAACCTGAAAGGGAACGCTCTGAAATTCCACATCCTCTGGTAGCAAGAAGCTCTGATTCAGCCACATAACAATCTTGCAAAAATATTATGAAGAGCATCAGCCATTATCTGTATGGAAAGCCTGGAGAACCATGCACTAGCCCTCCACATGATGTACACCAGGGTGTTCTGTTCAGGGTACCTTAGAAACTTCATTTACTAAATTTCATCTCCTAAATCCATTTTTAGAATAAGAACAGTTGAATCCTTGCTCCAAAGCTGAATATTGCTAAAACCAGAGATCATAGCCCAATGTCAAAACCTGAGCCCAGGCCTGGAGACTGGAGAAAGCTGGGAAGAAAGGCTTGGTTCTACTGCAAGAAGTTGAAGACTTCTTGGTTTTGCTTTGGGCATTTAATGCAATAAAGATCACATAAAGATGGCAGAGCCCCACAGTTACAATGGAAACAACCAGCTCTAATTACTGCCATCCTGCAATTCAGCTCCTTTAGAACCAAACCTACAGAACTGCTGCTCATCTGTTGTGAAACTGAGCCATTATCTGGGCACTGTACTGCCTTTTTCCAGCTCCCTGCTCACTTACAGAATTCTTCACTCGCTACAGGGCTCCTGCCACTGGCATTCCATCAGCTGTCACACAGCAAACAAGATTAATATCTGAAACGTCTCATGGTCTCAGGCCATTAGTTCCTGTAGGAACTTCTGAAGCAGGGAATGCCGCAATTGAGATATCTTTTAAAGAAGGAAGAAAAAGCACTGAGACAAATTGTAATATACAAACTCCAAAGGCCAGCAGGGCAGTTCACTGCACAATTTTTTCCTTTGCTATTGGAAATCTCAAGCTAATGGCAAACCCTCCACCTCCTCAGGATTTGAAAACAGGAAACAGAGCAGAAACTCACCCTTTGTGGCCTCTCATTCATTGTACAGTTAACAAAGCTCAGGGGCTCTGCGGCTGAGTCCGGGCTGCTCAGGGCATACATTGAGAAGCAGGGAAGCTGTCTTGTCAACTCAAATACATGGAACTGTGTGCTGGAAGCAATCAAAAGGGAAAACAGTTACTGACATACCAGGGATTCACCTATTGCAACAGATCCTGATTCCTTCTAGCTGGCTACTGACATCAGCAGCTTTCAGCTATGTAATTGGCTGCCTAACATCTCCCAGGGGAAAAAAACACTGGAACTTGGAAATTCCAGGCTTATCACATCATGAGGTTAAAAAACTCATCCCCATTGCTTACACTTTCCATAATCCTTCCAATGAAATATACTCTCTAGGCAAACACATTTACAATTTTACAATGTGATTAGGTATTTTCTTTACAGGTTCAGTGAAGTCTTTTACTAAAGGAAATAATAAAAACAGAGAGAGAAAATAAACAATAATTCAGTCCCATGGGATCTTTCTGCAGTGGTTGGCTAGTTCTCAAAATATGCCTCCCTGTTCAGAGAAAGGCTGCTGCTTCCTAGGCCATGCCAGGTCTGGCAGATGTGAGCACGGACGTTTTCAAGCGCATGTGAAGAGTCATTTTATTTCTATGGAAAACTGGCAAAGTGTTGGCTTGAAATCAAGCATATGGTACTTCCTATTTGCTCTGAAAACAAATGGGTTCAGAGTTACTTTGTACGTTGAAAGACGTCAGTATGTCTTCAGGCTTGCACAAGTACTTCCCACAGAGGAGCCATCACCTGCAGCATGGACAGGAAGCCACTGCACGCAGGCAGCCTGGATACAGCTTCTGCCTCTCCTGGCTTCCTTCAGAGACCCATAACAAAGCATTCCCCCCCACAACAATTGCTCGCTGTTCCCCTAAAGGCAGGGCCAGAGCACAACAGGTCCCAGTGACTCCAAGGCATTCAGACTTTGTCTGGAGAAGAGCTCAGCATCAAAGGTGCAACAGTGCTTTTAAGAAAGCATTTAAGCTCTCCTTCCAGTAACACAGAGAAGTGGGGTATCAGTGAATTAAAGGAGCACTTCCCGTTGGATAAGCATGAAGCCATATCACTGCTGCTTTGTGGTCACACACTTGACTCTGGACCAGTAGAGATCACAACACAAAACTCACCTGTTCCTGTAACCCACAAAGGCTTTGATGTGCAAATCCACAGGAACATCCTTGGCTGGTGTAAGAGGAACACGAATACACCCTGAGAGATTCTGGGGACTGGGGTGTACCACATGGCTCTCTCCTTCAAATATGCCCTCAGCAAAGATCAGCACAGCACGGATGATTGTGTCTTAGCAATGGGAAGAAAAAGCAGTTCCTAAATTAAAAGTTGTCCTCTGGCTACAAACCACCACTGTTTTCAGTATTAAGCATGGTCAACTCTTTACACACCTCCTCTGAGTAACCCCAGTGACCAGCATTGTCACATCGGGACTTGACTGCATCCTCAGCACAAGTGGTGCTACATGAATTTGGTATGTTGGGTAGTTCCAGTTTTGCATGAAAAGGCAGCTGAGGTCCAGCTGCACTCATGCAATACCCTCACTAGCATAGGGTTAATGTTTAGAGTTAACACAAGGAGTACTTCAGGGATCACCAAGATTCTTTCATCCAAGTTAAATGTTAACTGCCTTGGAAAATAACACATAACAAGAAACAAATTCCACCAAACTCCTCTCCCCTTAGATCCATCAAAAGAATACAGCTTGACTCAAAACTCTGTTTTGAAAGAAAACAGCCACAGCCAGAAACACAGAACACAAAAACACACACAGAAACAGCCTTTTTAAGGAAAGCAGCCACAAAGGGGATACTACAGACAATAAAGGGGAGATAGGCAAATCATCAGCTAAATATAACTAAATGTTTGCAAGAATTTACATGAAATAAATGTCAATGGTTGCAGGTTATCACTCACCATTTGTGGTAGAAATACATAGCTCCACATGAGCAGACTGGCTGTCTGAGCCCAGATTAACCAAGAGGGCTGTCTGGAGTTGGGTATTTGCTGGAATCACACCTCTCTGCCCATCTATTTTCTTAGTATTCAGTTCAGCCTGTTGCAAAATATACACCCTTCAGTATCAGAATGTCAACATTTTCATTAAAGCAACCTAGAAAACATTCACATAAGTCAGCCCTCTTTTCTTGCAGGAGGCTGTTACAGCAGCTCCCAGACTTCACAAAGCTATGCAGAGCAGCTGGATTATGCATAGCGATGTGGACACTTGATTGTAATCTGTTCCAAGTGGTTTATTGTCAATGAATATCAGAGTCTGCACCCAAACTTTTACTCAGAAAAGCATTTAACATCTATTCAATTTTAAGTGCAAGATTAACTCCATGCTTTTGCTGTGGTGGTCTTATACTATTCAAATATGTTTGTGCTTTTCGCAGACTTTTATGTTTGTGCCTTCACCATCAAGCAACAAGTGTGCTTTCCACACCCTGACAGTGCTGCCAGTTCTCACACAATTACCTGATGATCTCACACAAGCCCCTCTGATTCCCTGAGATGGCTTCTGCATTTAAAAATAAAATTTTCAGTTATAAGCCAAAGCACAGGGCTGGACAGAACCCAGCTCCAAACACAATTGCTCTGGCAGGAAGAAGGAGCAAGGAAAATGTTATTTATTAAAATACAATGAACAAGTTCTGAACTCACACAAGGAGCAAGCCAAATGCAAAAGGAGGAAGCCACAGCAGACAGTCTTACTGCATTTCAAAGGTTACAGCTCTGATTTGATTTGCCTCATGACCGCTTCCCAGATTGCTCCCAATTTATTAACAACAGGAAGATATGTTTTGGCCCTACATCTTGCTTAAGTAGTACCTTTGCACTTTCCTCATAATTTCTTAATTCCAGCAGCAGATTTTGTTTCTTTTGACTAAGTTCTCGGATCAGATCCTGCTCAGCACTTGTATCCATTAGGTTTCCTTTCATCTCCTCACCTCCTGGCAGATAGCCTCGGACTGTACAGAAACAAAAGAGCCCATTTCAGCAAAGCTTTTCACAGCTTTCCCAAATCTTTCATTTCTGTAACAAGACCCCCTTGTACCACCTCAGCAGCAAACACTGGTTCTGATCTTCAGCTGAAAAACTGAGCATTGATTTACACCTGCAGAGGCTCTGACTTCCCAGACAATCTGGACAAGAGAACTGCACATTTGAAAAAAGGTGAATTTCCAACCTGCCTTTAAGCTGTCTTCACCTGACCAGACAAGTGCAGAGGCCAGCTCTTCTGCCACAGGATTCCCATTGCAATCATTCTTTCAGGTGCTTAGGCAAGTTTGCAATTATGCTAAATTAGTAAAAAGTCTACCTGGATTTCTAAAGCTGGTCAGAGGAGTTGCTGCTGCCTGAAAGTGACTTCAAGTCACTGTCAGTCAGCCGGTGGTGTCAGCCACACTGGCTTTTCCCCAAATCAAAGGATACTTCAAAGGGTAAGGCCTGAAGTACCCCAGTGGAGCAGAGTTATGGAAATATTTCCAACTGCCTCTGGAGACAGCAGAGCTGAGCAGATGGGACAAAAAAGCTTGCTATAAACTTCCATTTTGCTCTAGGGCTGTGTGATTTGATTGCAACTGACAATGAAAGCGAGGGACAAGTGTCTTTTGCCTATAAAGAGTATGCTGCCTGACTGCATATGACTGATGCTGCCCCATAAAAAGTTGTAGGGAAGTTCAAAAGCATTCAGCATGCACACTGTCCTCCAATGAAAGGACCTGTTTCATTATTTCTGAGTGAATCATTCATTTAAGACAAGATCAAGACAGAAACACAAAAGAATACCTTATGTGGAAGGATGCTGGCCCCAAACAGAACTCTAACAACAAGGACTATGAGACTGCATAGCCAAACAACTATTTAATACTATTTTACTAACACCTAAATGCTCCAGCCTAAAGGAATCCACAATGTGCCAAGGTTTGTTTATGACAGACTCATCAGAAAAGATCATGTTCAGTGACGTTAACCTACACAGCTCTGCTAGGACAAGGTTTCTTCAGAGCTGTACAATATTCCCCTTCTGTAAGCTTGGGAATAAGGTTTATATGCTGAAGCCCAAGCACAGCAAATCCCCACAGCCTGTGATTAAGACAGGCAGCAAAACACACTGCTATTTAACAAGGCCGGGCTTTTGTTCCGGTTGGGCTGTGCCAGACCTGTTTGTCTCAGGCCACCGACGCCAAACAGTCAGATAACCACATCAGTGTCTTTCCTGAAGCCATCCCTGTAAATTCATGATAAGCTTATTTAAATAATCTGTGATCATATTTGGACCCAGTCACAGTAACCAGGTTGGACTTCTTGAATGCACGGTGAGATAAACCCACCGGCTATCCAGTCTTTGGATAGCGTTTTCCATGGAGCAAAGCACTGTTAACATCTAAAATTTCTAGCGAAAGAACTATTCATCTTTAGAAGAAAAACACACACAACTCCTTAGCTCTCTAAACACCTTTAACCACTGTAAAGCAATCAAAAAATCATCACATATAGGCAAGCAGATACCCTATACATTCACCTATAATTATGTTGCCTGAAGAGTTACAATCTGTACTAAATGCAGTTATCATTGCATTATTAGGATGGGACTTCTTGCGTTAGGCAAATGAATTTTGATGCTTCTTAAATCATAAAGAAATTCACACTGATTATCATAGGGAAGGTAATACTCAAAATCCTGCTTGCAGATAGCGTAACTCAAAATTCCCTTAACTTCACATAAAGCAAAAGGAACTCGGCATACAAAAATGCCTGTGGAACTGAAACAACATTTAGCTAACCTGAGATAATGTGATGTGCCTGATATTACAGTGTATTAAATTAATAACCTGAACAGCATTCTTACTTTCACCATCAACTGAACAGCAGATTAACTGGTTGCTCCCATCCATTCTGTAATCCCCCTCCACCACTCCTGCAATTGAGGAAGCAAAGTTGTCCTTAAAGATGACCTCCCCAGTTCGGTCATTGCGCGCGTCAACCTGGAACAACAAAGGGTTCCAAGACACATCAGGAACAGAAAAGCTAACTCCAAAATAGATGTCATGCCATACTCTGAGCTGTTAACCAAAAACCAGCTCTGCTCACAGTACAGCAGGTGAATTTGCAGCTCTACTGATCAGAACATCACATGTCAAAATAAATGCCATCAAGAAATGACCTCTAGACAGACTCAGCTAGGAGGAACTGCTCTTCAGATATGCTTCCCCTATGCTGAAAACAAGAGGAAGCAAAGAGGACTGCTAGTCTGCACTGGCAAGGTCATGCACCCATGAATGCGGCAGTGATGGGACTAAACCAGAAAAAAGCTTAATGCAGTATTTACAACCTCTCCCCTCAGCTGCAGACCTTGTGTAATGAATTATTTTTATACACGAATACCATAACCTTTAATTATCTTCCACTGAAGAAAAAAGAGGGGGACTCAGTTCTGTATTGTCTTTTTCCAAAGCCCAGGACCCAGCATTACTCTTTCTAGGAGCTAAGGACTGTTTCAGTACAAGAAGCAGGAAAGAGCATGCCAGTGGAAAAGAACAGAAAAAGGAGCAAATGAAGGAGAGTTTCTCTCTTTAACAACATTATACACCTAATCCAGCATAAGTCACAACATATCTGGGCTCTAGACTGACGGCTTGATATGAAGTTAATTAAACTCCCCCAGGCTAGTAAGAGTAATGAGAGGTGTAAAGGAGAGGTTGTAAAGCATAGCTTTACAAAAAACAATTAAAAAAAAAAAAAAAAACAACAACCTGGCAAGCTGTGTCCAGGAGAGATTTGGCAGCCAGAACAGTCATTTCTGGTAAAGGGGAATACCAAGCAACAGGCTTAAGAGCTCTACAGAATGCCTTCACATAGAATTAAATAATGCTTGATTAATCTTGCACAGTCAAGACTGATGCTGCTTTCTTGTTACATAACTGCTTTGTCTTCCCTATGTTTGAGAACACTGAAGACACATCCCAAAGGATTATTAGCATGTCCTCAAAACAGCTAAAGAGGCACTCAGGAGCTCTAGGATGTGGCATATGATCTCTGCTGCCATAGGAACAAATTACCACACCTTAGCCATTGAATCTGAGCTAAGCAGATCAGCTTTTCTCTGATCTTGGCACAGGATTCACCAGCCAAAGTAGGTTTTACTGCAGTAGCTCTCGGTTTTCAACAGTCTTTTTAATTTTGTGGCTGTTTTCCTTCAGATAATTTCACAGCCTTGTTCAAACACAGCTTCCAGATTTACAACTCTTCATTTCACCTCTGTATAAACTCACCTTCCCATTGGACCAGCCAGTGATCAACTCGGGTACACCATCAGAGTTCAGGTCAAATGCATGTATGCTAATCGCTTGGTTTTTAGACTGTGGAGAAACACAAAATACACATTAATCACAGACTAGTTTAGGGAAAGGACTGGGAAGATCACTCACTTCCAAACCCCTGCCATGCGCAGGGACACGTTCCACTAGATCCAGTTGCTCCAAGCCCTGTCCAGCCTGACCTTGAACACTGCCAGGGATGGGGCAGCCACAGCTTTGCTGGCAACCTGGTCTAGCAGAAGGTGTCACTACCTGTTTAAGCCATCACCAGCAGTCCCAAAAGCACTGAAGAAACTGACACAGTATTAATTTTGCATGGATGTATAAATATAGTTAGGTATAAATATAAATTTCCTAAGACCAAAATTACATTAAGTTCTATGGTCAGCAGGAGATCTAAAATTCATCTAACGCAGTCAGGGTAACATCAGAACAACTCAAGATAAGGTATCAAACCTAGCAGCCTTCAAGCAAAAGTGATGCTATTCCAACACCAGACTAACCTTAATCCTCCAGTAACGGTTTGTCTTCTCGTAAACTCCAACTGTTCCATTAGAAAGAGCATAACCAAACCGACTGCCACACATGGAGTTAAGTGCAATAACAGTCTGTGAGGGGAAAGGAGGGAGAATGGGGATACAGGAGTGAAAACTTCTACAACTTAAGTAGCAGAGAACAGACTACACAGTCACTTCATAACAGGAAAACAATATTTAAATGAAAAATAAGTCTGTTGCAGGAAGTAGTCATTGAGTACTGACACAACTGCTTTTACAAATCAGTTTGAAACCACCAAAGGCCTGTAGGATTTCCTCACACAAGCTAAATTACCAGTGTTAAGATATACTTCAGCAAAGATCTGAAGAATTGTCCTCAAACTATGCACTTTGACCAAGTATTTCCTACAACAAGCAGCAACATGTCTGCTCATAGGATTCCTGGGGTCACCAGTGCTAACACATTGCCACTGAAAACCTACTCCAAACACACAACACTCCTTAAGCTTCAGGAGCTGAGGATGCCAGAGTTTAACTTTACATGGGATGGGAAAGTCCTAGAGACATAGAATCACAGAATAGTTAGGGTTGGAAAGGACCGGAACATCATCTAGTTCCAAACCCCTGCCATGGGCAGGGATACCTCCCACTAAACCATGTGTCCTGGGTTCAGCAGTAGCAGTCATTTTTCTCCTCCTCAGTAGTTGGTGCAGCATTGTGTTTTTGACTTCCAGCCTGGGAACAGTGCTGATAGCACCGATGTTTTCAGTTACTGCTCAGTAATGTTTACTCTAACCAAGGACTTTCTGAGTCTCGTGCACCGCCAGGGAGGAGGGGAAGCCGGGAGGAAGCAGAGACGGACACCTGACCCAAACTGACCAAACAGGCATTCCATATCCCAGCACGTCATGACCAGGATGTAAAAACAGAGGGCAGAGACCCAGAAGGGTGAGGGGTGCATGGCTTGGTCAGGCTCGGTATACGTGGTGAGCAGCTGTATTCTCTTCCCTTGTATTTCTCTTGTCATTATTATTATTGATGGTAGCAGTAGTGGTTTGTGTTATACCTTAGTTATTAAACTGTTCTTATCTCAACCTGTGGGAGTTGCATTCTTTCAATTCTCCTTCCCATCCCTCCGGGAGCAGAGAGAAGGAAGAGGGGGGAGTGAGTGAGCAAACTGTGTGGCTGAGAGGCTTAAACCATGACACCATGTCACCCAAGGCTCTGTCCAACCTGGCCTTGAACACCATCAGAGATAGAGTATTCACAACTTCCTTGGCCAACCCATCCCAGTGCCTCACCACCCTTACAGTAAAGAACTTCCTTGTATCTAACCTAAACTTCCCCTCCTTAAGTTTCAACCCATTACCCCTTGTCCTATCACTACAGTCTCTAATGAAGAGTCCCTCTCCGACATCCTTGTAGGCCCCCTACAGCCCTGGTAGAAAATCTTTGTTCAGGATTAGCGAGATAGAGCACACAGGTGGACTTCTCTTGAATACAATTAGAACACCAGGCTAAGTATTACCTAAGTAACAGCTCCAGGGAAAGACCTGAGAGTCATAACTCAGCCTGCATCTCACAGGCTGAGTTAAGATCCCATCACCTTACAATTCTTCACTGAGCTAAAGCCCTCAGTGCTTGGAAATGCAGGTTTTTCCATGCACTAAGACTAGATTTTAATGTAAGGAGGAACAATTGCAATTATCTGCCAGGCCTTTTGTACAACATAGAACAGGACATTTCTTTAAATTAAAAACTTCACCAACTTCTCAATTAAATGCAACTGACTATGCTCCTTAATTTTCTTACTATAAAACATGGTTTCCAAACCTTTACATTCCCTCTCACCATCTTCCCTAAAGCCTTTTCCAAGTATCATAACCCTTTACATTTTCAGCACCCAGTAAGGACAGAAGACCCCAGAAACAGTCAGAAACTCACAATACTTCCTTTATATCTGACTGCCCATTTATAAATTCAATAATCACAACAGTCTATGGCTTTAGTTTCACCAGAATAAGTTATTAAACCGAAGAAAATGCAAACTATTCAAGCCTTCCAAAACAAGCACAATGTATAAAGCCATTGTTCCCTGAATTTACCTTCCTAAAAGGAAATGTTTAGGTGCAGCTGTGTCCTTTTAAATAAGGACAGTAGGACTCTGACAGGCCTCCTAAGACTCTGCAGGTGTGAATTTAAAACCATTCTACTGTGGATTTGGTAATAAATCATACATGACAAGGACAGACCTTTAGCTTCCCTTTAACTAGAAATCACACCATGACTCCACTGTACAGACAGCAGAATGTATTACAGGCATAAAGTAGTTTACAATGTATTACTAATTCCAACTATAGCAACAGCTTCCTTTCTTAGAACACTGCACGGATTTGTCTTTTATAGCTCTTCTTAAGTGGTTTTAATAGATAACTAAGCTTTTCAGTCCCACCTTGAGCAACAGGGAGACCTCAGATCTTTAAGGTCAAAGGTCTGTAACATGTCCTTACTCTAGTCTGAGCCTAGAAGGGTCACAAGAAGACTAAGTAAACTCTTAAAGGCAATGGTAACAGCACTTTGCTCCCTTCCAAACAACCAAAATTTAATAGTGAGGATCTTCTCTTAGTTACTAAACTAATCAGCAACTTCCACACCTTTTACTCATCTGTCTGTAAACCCATACTTTCTACTCCATGCTTTCCTTTAGGAACTGCAGCCCTGTTTGCCTGGGCACCCCCTTCTACCCTGCCATGCACTTATCTAGATATACACAGGCGCAAGTTACTTCACTGTGATTGTGCCATGCATTTGAGGAAACCTGCAGAAGACATTCTCTTGCTCAGAAGGCACTAAGAGATTCACAATGCAGTAACCTTAATAACCTTTCAACAGGGCCTTGACTTCTAGTCAAACAGCAGTTACTTTTCTGAACCTGGTGAAAGGTTTGTAAATAAACAAGAAAAAAAAAAAAAAACAGAAAAAAAATGCAACAAAAAAAAATGCATAATGAAAGATATTATCAAACTCTAAACTTTTGCAATTCTAGCAGAATACTGTGCCAAACAGTTAAATAACTAACTTCGAAATAAATCTGAAACAGAGAAGCTTCACCATAAATAATAATACAGCTTCACCAGCAATTATAACAAACACTAGCAAGAAGCAATTTACCTCTGTCTCTGACATTTCTGCCACGATTTCATCTTGTTTGAACACCCGGATGTCAAAATCTTCAGAGCCAACAAGAAGCTAGAAAAAAAATAGTCTACCTTAAAAATAGTTATTCAAGCTAAGGAAATCAAAAAGACTTAAGTGTCCAAGGGGGAAATAAACATCCCAAGTACAGCAACAAAGAGGTTTTAACAGCTCTATGAAAAGCTGCCAATGGAACAAAATACACCCTCTGCCAAGACACCATTTCAGAAGCCTCCTGTTGATCAAGTATTAGTTAGTCTCTGTTTTGTCAAGTTAGACTCTGAAAAAGCACAGTGAAATATCTGGGGTAGAAATGAGAAAACATATTTATGAACACCAGGGCTACGGTCTTTTCTTACTGTAAAAGATTGAATGGTCTAATTCCTAACTACAACTGTACACATCAACAATACCATGTTGCCTGCTGTCCAAGCAGCAGACCTGCGGCTTAATTCTGACTTGTACTACACTATTTCAGAGAAACAGCAACTCCCAGTTACCAGGCTGTGAGCAAAGAGCTGGGGAAAAAAATATCAAAATCATTGTTTAGCACCAAACATACCTCACGCAAGAAAAAAAAACACCTCAAAACTAATGAATCCAAGTATCAAACCACTGCTGCTCCTCCAACCAAAATGGTGGGTGCACTACTGAAATCATGGGTAAAATGTGCTTTAACTCAGTGTGAATGACTATACAAACAGGACACCAACACTAACATGGGTCCTCCACATTCTCATTCCTTATTGTTTCTTACATCTTTGTTCTTTTCATGTCTTCCAGTTAAGCAGGTAGAATATGTTAACTGAAAAGGAGCTCCATGGAAGAGCTCTTTCTAAAGATGGTCACAGGCTTCTATTTTGCAAACTGAGAAACCAAAGAGCAGATCTGCTTGGTGCCTTGCCCATAAAGTCAGCCATCAAATCAATGACAAATAGAATTATAAATCAAAGTTTAAACTCTGGAAGTACCTTTCCTCACTGGAATCGATGAGTCTTAAATTTTCACTTGGCAGAATAAACACAAATCCGTATCAAAGTGATTTTTTAAAAAAGATTAAAGGCTGCTCTTTTTCTCCTTCCACGTAAAGATGCTTCCAATCATGCCCACTAAACTACACCAAGCTAAGGTTACTGTACCTGTTGAAATAATTTACAACAAATAATGTAGGTAAGAAGTACAGATTTCTTGACCAGCTGCAATCACCAGCAAAAAGTGACGAGCTAAAACATGGAACCCCGAAACAGTTACTGGTGATGCGGCATTTCCCAGAGGTGCCTAGAAGATGGGGGTTAATTCAGTTTGATTCACCTCGTCTACCTCGGTGAATTTGAAAAAGCAGCAAAAAAGTTCTTCCCCAAAAAACGCTGAGCAAGATGAGAGGAATTAATCTGTATCAATCTAACATCCCACGGAAGCAAGTCATTACAACAAATTGGTTTTGTTCACTACTAAATGACAAAAGTATATTCATGCAGTTTTAAATTCAGTCAATTTTAAATGTAGAAGAAGGGGGTGGGAAGAACAGAAATTAAACTAGCACACCCATTTATCAGACAGCACACAAAATGACAAACAATTTAATAAGATGTTTCTGTGCATTTTCTTAGAATTCCAATTTTAAACCAGAGGCAGTTTCACAAAAGCCACAAATAAAATAAACTTAACCAAAAAAAAAGAATCAGCTAGATAATTAAGATTGAAAGAACCTTAAAAAAATATCAGCAAATGCATGTTGGGCTAACTGGCAGGGTAAGTTTGCTGGATAACACATCCAAATCCTCTTAGCTCGAAGCAGCATCACATTATACCGCCAAGAATGAATTTTTCTCAAGGAGAAAAAAACAGCAAAGAATCAAAAATAAAACAATTTAGAAGCACAAGTGAAAAACATCCACAATTAGTACCACAGATCAGTTTCCCGGTTTCTTAATCTTCATACACTCTCTCTACTTTCCTTAACTACCTCTCAGCACACAGGAAAAAAATACACCCTAAAAGAAGCTGTGCAGGAATAGAACGGAAAACCTGAATTTTTTCTGACTTCCAGAAGACCCAAATCAAGCAAAAAGCCTGTTTCGGTAATACATAAGAGACATAGGGGCCCTTTACACGTCACTAAAAATACCACAGTCCAAGTAAACATTCAAAATCAGGATTTTGGGGGAACTAAACAGAAAAGCTTAAGTAATTAAGATTAAAATTGCAAGACAGGTGTCAAGTATTTTAGTATTTTTAACATGGTGATTTAACATCATATTTACTTGTACCTGACATACATACTAGGAAGCCATCAATTTCCTTTCAGATTCATATTTGTAAGCATGATTCTTCGATTCATTCGGGATGAAAGAACATTTACAACAGAGAATGCCATGCAAATTGACAACTTCATCCATCATCCCCTGCAGCCTACATTATCAGAATGTCAGCTATTTCCTACTTACGAGGAAGATGCCTGTTATACGCTATTTTTATTTTAAATCAAAAAAGCAAAGATTATTTCATTTAGCCATGTCACTAAGAAGAGAGGGGAGAACTGGATGTGGAGATGGATTTCTTCACCTTACCAATCATAAGGAAGCTCCTTGCAGCACAGACTTTTAAGAGCTCATTTTTACACATAAGATGCTCACTAGCTTTTTAACTGAAACTTGAAAAAGGACTTAGAAACACATTCAAGAAATATCACTGAAAACAGATGCCTTGCAATTGATGATCACAGGCATTTCACTGCATTTCTCCTCGTGTAGTTAAGGAAAATAAGAGAACTTTTCCGTTAAAACTAGCAATCAATTCACCAAAGCAAGGCAGTACTGCTGTGAAGACCCCAGCTATGTCTAGTTTTACACACCCTGAACAGTGCCAGAGATCACTGCTGCTCCCAAGACATGGGCTGCGCATTTGTCTTTGCTGAACCAGAAGCTGAAAAAGGCATAATTTCACTTCAACTGTAATATAAGTAAGTCATATTTGATAACCCATGGTTTCTTATTATCATTTCACTACAAGACCATGAAAAAGCTGAAAACACACATAAAAGGCTACAAACCTCAGTTCTGCCATCACCATCAAAATCACACAGTGCTAATGAACGAACGTTGTCTCCAGTAACCTAAAATGACAAAAATAGTCTTTGATACTGATGATCATTGTCAGAAGCTAAACTAATTTCATGATCTCAAAAACAACATAACAATTGACATAGGCAACATTCCAGCAACACCTGAGTACCCGGAATACATGACCAAAACACAGTTTAAGGTCTAAGATAAATTAAGAACAGCTAAACTAATATTTATCATAATAAAAAATTCAGGAGTAATTAGTGCCATTGAAAGAATCTTGTAATAGCATCAAAAGCATTATGTGCAGCCTTACTGTCCAAAAAAGGTCATTTCCTTCATAATCAAAGCCCTGCAGGGCACAGTTTCCACCAATAATAGCAAGCGGAGAAGAAATATCTCCCAGATTCCCAAGAACTATTGCATTGGCTCCATCTGAAACCTACAGATACACAGCAAAGGAAAAGGAAACAGCAGACAATGAGACATCAGAGTATACAAACTGAAAAAACATCACTACTATCAGTTTAGCTGAGTCTTAGATTTTCTGAATTTTGTGATGCGTGACACGTTATGGAAGCTTGTTCTCACATGTGCAAACGAAGATATACATCGCACTCACATTTTAAATATTCCAGGTAATCTAAAGCAAAGCTTGCTGAATCCCAGACTGGTTTGGGTTGGAAGAGACTTTAAAGTTCATCTAGTTCCAAACTCCCCACCCAGGCAGAGAGACTTTCCACTAAACCAGCTATATAACTAATACAAAGAAGAGAAGAACAATTAGAATCATAGAATGGTTTGGGTTGGAAAGGACCTTAAGATCATCCAGTTCCAACCCCTCTGCCATAGGCAGGGACGCCTCACACCAGACCATGTCACCCAAGGCTCTGTTTAACCTGGCCTTGAACACTGCCAGGGATGGAGCATTTGAGCAACAAATAATCATTGACAAAGTAATGCAAAAAATATCATCATTAGAATGGAAAGAAAAAAAACCCAGACATTTAGATTAACTCGCCTCTCTGTAAAACAAATCCGAGTTGTTATATACATCGTAAGCCAACAAATCAGTCTGTGTTCCAACCAGAAGACAATCATAACCAAGCTGAGGGTTCAGCACTCCTGAAGCAAGACAACTGATGGCTTGATTAATGTTGAGAAGGGAAATGTCCGAATCTTGGTTACTATGCACCATTCGGTTTATGCTTGTTCTCTGCCCACGGGCGTGAGGATTATGGATAAAAACCTGTAGTATCAAAGGTATAAAGATATTATCACAAAGCATGTATGTGATTGTGTACAAACACTAAAGACTACTGTTTGGGTAATAACTGTGATGGGGAGGAAGGGCACTCAACCAACCAAAGTGAGGACAAAAGAATGGGGGATTGCTGACAATACTGTTTCTGACAGTTATGCTTCAGTTTTAAACTACACTAAAAGAAGGGAAATGGTAAGAAAAATGCTCCTCTGCCCAGAGGGGTTGTGCCACCATCCTTACGCTTCTGGAATCGGACACTGAGAACTCTTCAGAGGAAGGCAAAACAAGCATATCAAAAGGAGCAACAACAAACTAAGCAAATTATAGCCAGCTCTTAACAGAGTTCCCAAAAACCCCAAACACTTAGGACAAATTACCTGGTATCACTAACCTTCATCTCTTGGTGAAGATGGTTAATTTAAAGAGGGGCCTGTGATAAGTAAGTTTTTTTTCTCACTGACCAGCATTCAGTCACTGTAATTCTTTGGAGCAGACTCAGGGGATTACAGGATATACCTAATAGCCTTTGCTTTGTGGCTGTACAGTCCATCTCTCAAACAAGCCCTTGTTAACACCATTCTTGAAGGCTCCAAAATAAAATTAGTATTAATGCCAGGAAGCACCCCCGATGACCCGTGTGTGTATTTACAGCAATCCAAACGCCACTGTGGATTTATGCTTCAATCTATGTTTGGTTTTAGCCGGGCTGCACTAAGATGAACCCTCCGCTGTTTACATCTCAAACCCAGAGCGCACACAGCGTTTCCGGCTCCACAAGGCATCACCTGCAAAACCTTCACCCCTTGCCTTAAACACACGACTCTAAAACACTCCCCAGCAGCCTGGGTTACCGCTATGAGCCGCTGCCACCGCCCCAGCCCGGCGGACAGCGAAGGCGAAGCGGGGCACCGCCGGGCCAGCTCCACGCGGGAGGCGGCAGGCCTCAACGCGGCCTCTGACGCGGGCCTCCACGGGGGAAGTGCGGAGGGACCCCGCGGCGGAGAAACTCCCAAGCAGAGCCGGTCGCGTCAGGCCGGGCGGGGCTGGAGAGCCCCCGGCCCGGGAGCCTGCGCCGTTACCTTGCCCGCCTGTGTGGCGGCCGCCAGGCAGGGGTGCATCCCATCGAACCGGCCCAGCGCCACCATGCGGGGCAGGATCTTGTGGCTGAGCTTCAGCGTGAACACGGGCACCAGCATGGCGCGGCGCTCGGGCCACAAC
>JANRGW010006373.1:0-52958 GCA_024733675.1 Psilopsiagon aymara
TAAAGAATGCCAGCATCGAGCTTTATGGCAGCAATGCCTGAGTGCACACTTGCTGTCTCTGGGGCTTTTTGTCATGGTTGCTATTGTTGGTTGTTTTCTTAAGGCCAGATTGACTGTAGCAGTCTGGCCAAGCTTTTGGGGAAGGGGGAGCAAGAGTCACACTGCCTTAACCTGGGCAGGTAATCCCAGGAAACTGTGTATGTGTCCATTGGTGTGGAGAACATATGGTTCTTCTACTAAGAGCTGCCTTGATTTATACATAATGTACAATCAGATATATTACATCATTTCAGTGTTAGATACTAGCATATTCCAGATACAAAATGACCCTTTTCCTGGCCTTCCATTAGATCCTAAATTGTCATTGAAGTACAGTACTGAAAGCCTGAAGCAGGTGAGGCTTTGGCCTCATGTGACCTAGCTCAGCATAAATTTGTCTGGTCTTTATGGAGGTAAATGGCCTAATGAATGCTGTGGATAGTGATTT
Organism: Psilopsiagon aymara; assembly: GCA_024733675.1. Classification (NCBI taxonomy): domain Eukaryota; kingdom Metazoa; phylum Chordata; class Aves; order Psittaciformes; family Psittacidae; genus Psilopsiagon; species Psilopsiagon aymara. The sequence goes on from JANRGW010006373.1 coordinate 488, forward strand.
CCATGTAGCCAGCCCTTGGGATCTGATATTACTTTTTTCATAGAGGTATGAGATTTCTGCCTCAACCCACCTGGCAAAGCAGCAATAACTTCTTTTTCTTTAACAAATAGCACACAGCTGTCCTACATGCCTCCTGTTCACTCTGCTTAGCCATCTTTTGGACCTACCAACACCACGTCAACATAGCTTTCCCATGTATCCCTGAGTATTATTCCACTGCCACAGTGCAAATCACCAAAGCCAAGAAACAGTAATATTCATTCTTTCTTTGTTTCATGGGTTCAAAGCCCTCTTTGTAGAGAATAATCATCCTTTTGACATATCATTATTTCCTGGTTTTCTCCCATTCCTTCTTTCTATTGCTTTTTCTCACTGAATTTCACCTTTCCTATCAAGAGCTGCAAAGGTTCTCTATTTTGTCCAATCAACTTCCTTCCCTGTGCTGCTTGCAATTTTCTTTTACATTTTCAGTACATCTGAGTTTCATTTTTCCTCAATGACTATTCTCTTGGCTAACCCACTCTGCAATTTTGGTAGGCTCATTGAGGTCCAACGGCCATGGTTAATGTTTGCCTGCTGTTAATCTTAACCCTCACACCTAAATTATGATTAAAAATAGTGAACAGAATCCCAAAAGCCAGAGGGGGTTTGAGTCTGTCACCAAGTAGTTATAATATGTGCATGTTATATATTAACAAAGCCCACAAATGCAGGAAGTGAGGTTTCCTTTCAGTTGTAATATTTATCTCCCATTTTTTTTGAGGGCAGCCATTCTGGTCTACCGCTGCCTCTCCTCTGCTGCTGTCAGATCTCACAAGTTCTGCTGGGTTGGTTCAAACAAGTATTTCAATGTGAAACCTCCTCTTAAAACCCAAAACAGATTTAGTAAATAATGTCCTTCCCCTGAGGCAGGAATAAGCCAGCAGAGCAGGAACTGTGCCGACGGAGGAGTAACATTACATACAGAAAGGAAAACAGCAAGTCCCCTTACATTTATTCATTCTTTGGGATCTTCTGCCCTAGCTGAGAACCTCTAGTGAAATGCTGTGAAGTCCTCTTCTTGAGCAAATTCAAATTTGCCTTTAATTTAAACCATTTTTCAGGGTTTTTTCACTTGTATTTGTTTTTAAATTATATAGGGGCTTGTGCTGGCGTGGGTAAAACTGAACATCATCTCACACTTCCAAAGACACTTTGGCTGAGAAGATGTGGTTTTCAGACATAACTTGCCTACAGAGAAGTTCCAATTATTCCCTTCAAATATTACTTACTCAGTATTTGGGTCATTTTTTCTGTGCCAAAATGTAATTCTGAATCAATCCAGCATCCTGTCAATGCCTTTGTTAGCCATAAATATTTGCTAGCAGCCTATGTGATCAAGTGTCAGCTTACAACTGTTTGCAAATGTTTCTCTCAAGGAGTATTTGGAGATCACTATCCTGGTCACTGCCTGAGTGTGTGGGAGCCCACAGAGCTGCAGAGTGATGATGTTAGTCCAGAACTGACTGAAGCTATATGAACTGTACAATGACTTGTGGCACACACTAAATGATGAAAAAAAACCCCACTTTTTTTCCAGATTCCATTTTAAACCATTTGTGCAACTCTTCATGAGTATGCACCTGTTTGCAAAATGATTCAGTTGTGCAGGTACCCGAACTAGTACAGCCACCCAAACAGCAACCATGTGCTTTCACTGAGCAAAGAGCTAACTTGACAGAAACCAAACCTCAACTGGTGGTTGCTTCAAAATGGAGTAAGTTAACTAGTAGTCTTTATTTGCAGAGGTAGATAGGTTTAAACAGACACTTTTCATTTTTCACTTTGCTACATCTATAGACTTGCTGAAAATCTTTGTGAATGAAAAATATTATTATGACAACTTACTGTGTTATCTTTCCATTATTTTACATGTCTGAGATGGCAAAGGCCCTGTTACACAACTTTCTGTAGTTTATAAAGCAGTTATTTTGACCGTCAAGCTATCAGATAAATTGTCATGAAGCCATTCTGATTTCTCTTAGTTCAGCCTTGGAATAATAACAGACTTCATAACTTGGAAGACCTTTTATTTGCTTGGTTGAGGTTCTCGCTACATCGTCAAGATTCACTGCACCATCAGGGCGTTTTGGAGTGCTTCATGACTCAAGTGCTTTATCCTTATTGACTTTCGCTGGCATTTAGACTCCTAACTCACCTGTTTTGTTTAGTTTGGAAAACCAAAGAAACTATTCTTTAAGAGTAAAGGGCGTGCATCAACTCTCTGTATTAGCCAGTCTGTAGGAGTCTGTCTTTGGTACTAACAAGGAACAATCTGGCATGAATTATTTCCCATTGCTATTCAGAAACCTTTCAAGACTTCGCTTCTTGTTTTCATAAGATCACCTTGTATAATTGAGGGCTAAAATGCAGGGCAATTTGTTCAGATCCCTTCCCAGTCTGCTTATCATCATCTCATGGATCTGTACAACTTACATGGTAAACATGTTGAACAAAATAAGCTGGAATCTTTCTAACACCATAGTGAATCCAGTCAGCTTCTAATGATCAATTTGTTAAGTATCTTCATTCCAAACAACATTTGAAATGAGATAACTAATACTTCATAGAGATAAAAATAAAACTTTGAAATTTGGTTGATTTACTGAAGAAAACACTTTTTTTTTTTTTTAATGATTCTTAAACAGTAACAAATTTAGTCTCATTAAGAGAAAAAAGAATGGATTTTTTGCTGCCTTAGAACTGTTTGAAGAGTAAGTACATTTGGGGATATTTGGACAACATGAAAGCTGCATTGACAATGTCTTACACAGGACTGTCTTAGCTTGAAGGGGTTTTAGAAGAAGATGCCCTGCTTTATAAAACTGTTCTATTGACATAGAGGTCCAGATAAGTTTAAAAATTGGAGCATCATGACTGATCAAAAAGATAACACAAATCTTATGTCTCTTCATAATTTATATGAGTGCAATTAGAGCTACTGTCCTTTATGGATGTGTTTATTAGATGTATGATCAATAACCATAGTGTTGTAAGATTAGAAAGATTTAACATTATAGAATTAACATTATAAGGAAACCACTTTTGCATAAGTCACTAAAAATGTGATGTCCTCATTGATAAAATGCAAAACCTTGTGAGCTAGAGTGAGTCAGATACCCAAGACAGGAGGTGGATGCTAGAAGAAAGAAGACTTACTCCAGCTCTGCTGCCCTGATCCCAAGGAAGCTCTAAGGTGAAGCACAGCACAGATGTTGCACACCAGTGCTCCACTGCTGAAAGGGGATAAATGACTAACAGCCTTCACAAAAGGCCAAACAAAGTGTCATAAGCTCCTAAAAGCTCCTAAGATGAGTTTCAGGTTTTTTCCTATAATTATCTCACTTCCAGGCTAAACTTGACAGAAAACTCGCTTGGTTTTGTAAGAAATACTCTTGTTGTTTAGGAATGCAGATGTTGCTGAGACTCAGAAGGAAGCCTACTTTGATTTGGCCAGCTGTCTCCTAACAAGATGTCCACAGACTCTTCATTGTACCCTTAACCCTTAATCCAGACAGACAATGACTTAATGCTAGCTCTTGACACAAATAGACACTGCAATATATCGAATAAGGCTGAGGCCATCAAAATAATTCTCATTTGAGAGTAAATGCAGCCTGAACCCAAGTTTGGGAGTCTGCTGAGTAAACACTACCAAAGGAGAAATAAACATGTTCTCTTGGCCTGAACTATCATAACTCTCTCAGCTGCAGAAAGAAAATACAGCACAAAAGAAAAAGGAATGTTTAGATATAACTTAGAAGATGGAAATTTTCTGTTCATGTTTAGAAGATCTCACAATAGCTGACCACAGCCATGTGTGGTAGCTGACATCTACTCCTTACCCAAAAATATGTTCAGACAGATGGAGAAAGAGATTGCTGGGATTTGATTATCAAAAATAAAACCACAGACCTGGATGAGCTAATGTTGTTCCAGATGCATTATCTTATAATCTCCAGGAAAACAGGAAAGGAACATTGTATCCTCCCTTTAAAGAAGTCTTTCAGCAAGCTTTATTTCCCCACTGCATGAGGAGAAATTGCTGCCTAAAACTGAAGGGGACCTCTGCCTGAGTCTCAACCAGAAGAAAAGTTAGGTCTGAAGAACAGCAAATAGTGGAATGAATCTCAAGTTTCTGCTCATCTGCTATGACACAAAAAGATCTCTGGGTCCTTTTATTCTATATTATTCAGGAGATTAACCCAGGTTGATGGCCTATTATTTTTCTTTATACTTATTCTTGCCTCCTACCGCATTTCCACTTTTCCCAAATTCCTTTAATCTTGCATCAAACTATATTGCAGAGCTCAGTCAAAATGGAGCCCTCCAAGAAACATCCTGTGACAGTATCTTCAAATAAAATCTTAAGTTAGTCATTCAAGCCCTTAGCAAAGGCGTTGGTTTTAAACAAAATTCACTTTAGAAATACTTCCAGAGTGATTGTGACATCTTTAAAACCCTCTGACTCTTCCTGTGAGGAGCAGCCTCATAGAGTGCATTACACCGGGTGCTGCAGTACAGCCCACATTGGTACTTGTGCATTTGACCCATGGGTCACTGAGCTCACTGATAAGGTGGCTGCCCTCCAAGGAGACATCCAAGCCTCCAGTCAGGTCCCACAGTAATTGCAGGGTCAGCTTTTTTGCCACATACGGTGACCATTAGCTGAAAATGTCAGAGACCAAAGGTCACTGTAGTTCCCTGGCAGTATTTATACACTTGAAAAGTACCTGGGTGCCTTTGTGTATCCCAGTGTTACTGCTCTGGTGGAAAACCAAGAATCTGCTTTTTAAAACAAGATATGCTTTCTCTTTTTTATGTACACCATATACATGTTCTGCCTTCAAAAGTGTTATATTTAAAACAATGTGATGGGGAACAGAATTCATCCCTTGGTAAAGCAAAGGATGCAGCTACCATTGTTACATTTTGTTTCTCCATTGTTAAAAGGTGAAAACCTCAGACAAGGCGGGGGGGGGGGTGGAGGAAAAAAAGGAAAAAAAGAGACAGTTTTAAGGGCTTTAAAATATCTAATGCTCCAGGATCTAAATTGGAAAGAAGCCAAGCAGTGTCTTAAAGGGACAAGCACTTTATTATACTTTCTAATTCTTCCAAAGTCTGTCTGTAGGATATATGAGCTGGCTCTAATATGACTACTCTATTCTCATCCTCCAGTGGTATACTCTGGTCTCAGCTCATAAATTGAAAATGGAAGATCACTAAATCAGTGTGGACTGTTTCAGAGGGACATTGTGAATTTCCAGTCAAATCTTCTGGTTTATCTTAAATATTTCATCTTAATGTCACCTTTAGAAAAAAAATATTTCATTCAAGTAAGTTACAACATACAGTTCTAAACTGATTACACTCCCCCACTGACCTTCTGGAGAAAGGCTTCCACAGCAGTGCAAATACCACGTTGGCAGCTCTCAGCTATAGCTTAGGAAGGAGAATTTTTGGCATTTCAGATGCTCTCAAGACATGTTATGATGCATAAACAAGATAAGAGGGGGTCCACATTGCCATAACACAACGTGTACACCACTGTGGCTCTTGGCCAAGGCTCCTTTCAGAGTCTACCACTACTCCCATACAGGAGTCCTATGTCCTTTAAACCAGCATGACCAGCATACCATTCATCATAATTTACTAGGCCAAACTATTTTCTGTGTTGCCACAAATTTCAGCAGTCTAAGCAAGAGGAACCATTTTTTGAGGTAGGAGGGGATGCAGTAATGAAAAGGATAGAAAAAGATGCAGATGAATACTCTCAATGAGTCTCTCAGGTACAGCCTGGCTGAATCTCCTTACAATAATAACAGCAACTTCCTCCCCTGAGGAGTAGCACTTCCCCAAAAGCTCAAAGAAACACCTAGAAGTGAAAGATTTAACTGAGAAATTGCATCACAAAATGCATTATAAATGTCATTCATTTCAACCAATGCCAGTTGTACTTGGCAATAAACAATGGACCCCTGAAATACAATTCTTCTATATTCTGCTGCTAAAATAATTGAAGAGTTACCTGAGAAATATGTGTTGATAAAATTGCTCAGAGAGCTTGAATCCTTCTTTCTACCCCGGCCTTATTCTTTTATCCTCTGAGTGGAGATGATTTTGGGTTTGGGGACTTTAAATGAAGCTGGGAATTTCCATTGCTGCTTATTTATACAGGCCTATGCACCACAGTTAATTCACCCTGACAAGAATGATGTTGAGCTTTCTTGCCATATGATCTTGTATTTAAGATCCTGTCAGTTTTGAGGACTCTAAATAAACCTTCTTTTAAATATTTAATACTCTTCAGTGATATATGCCTTTAGGCTCTGAGCCTGGTCCAACCATCAAAACTTTAGAGTTTTCTATATTTCCCAACACCACAGTCTTCCTGTATAAATTAAATTTGCACTCTAAATTCTCTGGTGGATTCCAAGTTGTTTGCTTCTCATCTGCCATTCCCCTATAACTAGAAAGAAATAAAAATCTACTTGAGTTTCTTCTACAAGACTTCTAAGGTATTTGTACAGTAAAGTCATCCCATCCCAAAAATAAATAGACAAAATATTCTGTGATCACATCTCTGATCATGTGAATGATGCTCAGGTTCTCTACATCTTGCTTCCTTTTTTATAAAACACCTGATAAAAGAAGTCAAAGAAATGGTGATTTCTTTGTCTACTTCTATGGGCTAGTGACTTCCTCCCTTTTGCTCTGGTAACTATAGGAATAAGAGGAACAACAGACTACCTGACACAGATCAGAGACCTTCCTGGAGTAAATAGAAGCCACCTTGCAATACTGATCCATTGAAGCATCATGCATAATATGGGCTTTTACCAAAATAGCCAACAGCCCATTACTTGCGAATATCACCCATGTTATTAGGAGGTTAAAGCTCTCACTTTGAATAAGACTGATACAGGTTTGGATTTCTGTCCCCATCGACTATGCCAAGTTATTTTTCATTTTGACCACAAGTTCCACTGCAGACCTGTGACAATTTCCTTCTAATTAAATATGTCAACTAGTCACTCGACCTCAAACCAGCTCAGACAGCAGGCAAACGAGTTGGTAGATCAGAAATTTCTTCTCATCTTTCCAGCATCCTCAACCATCAACATAATTCTCAAGGTACTGAAGAGCTGGGACCTTCCAGACAAGATTTATTTGCTCCCTTGTACTCAAAGTCCTGCAGAACTTGTCTTTCCTCTGTATCTCCCCATTTTCACTCCTGGATGTGTCACACACAGATACCCCTGGTAGAAAATCTGAAGCACACAACAAAATCTCAACCCAAGAATCACAGGATGTTATGTGAATAGAAACAGGGCAGATGGGATATCTGTCACATGCTCCAGCCACAATCAATAGCAAAGGCAAAAGAGCTCTAGCAAGGCCTTCATCAGATGGAAACATAACTAAAACAAAGCGTCAAGTTCAGTTCAAGAGAGGTTCCTAGAAGATAACTTATAACAACTAGAATAGAAATTCAAGTTCTTTGACAGAAATCATCCTTAACTCTAAGTAAAAGTGTTTAGACTTCACAGAACTCGGCAAAATTGCCTTTGAGTGTCAGCAGTGAACACTGTATATTCTTCTAAGACTTCACAGTGCAACTGTCAGCTGTCTGTTTTCTTTCTGCTATATGTAGAGTTTATACAGACACTCCCAGAGGAGCCTTTAATTGCATGTCATGACAAGTCTCCCAACCTCTTTGCAGCTCTTCCACTTAACACATAGTGTAAACTCACCCAATCTCCCTTCACTTTCTCCTTCCTGGATTTCTCTCTTGGAGCTCTGTGGAGGCCTGTGTTGAAGCTTCATTATGATGGAGTGGACCCAGTGGAGAACTCTATAAAAAGCATCCGACCCATTTATCAGGACGGATCTCTTTAACAAGTCTATGTAAACCTCATGTGTTGAAGAGACATAACCTGTGGCTCAGACACAAAACCTGAAGTAACTAAGAAAGAGGGTGGGTTTTCTTTTACCCTGATTGCTTATTCCTACTGTTGTTTTCATTATGCAAGAAAGTCACTAGATTTTACTAATGACAGCACTGAGTGGTCCCAGCAGAGAGACAACACCATTACAGAGAGAGCTATGCAAACACAGAGACCATCCCTGCCCCAGAGTTCCTATAATATAAATAGTAAAGACAGTGGGAGGGAAAATAGAAGCACAGAAAGGTGAAATGTGTTGTTCAAGATGACACGACAGCCCAGTAGTCACTACAGAGCATTGCTTCTCAGGGCATGTGATTTTGTAAGAGGTTTAGCTTTGCATGTAATAAAAAAGACAAAACAATTATGGCAAAGATACTGTAAAGCCTAGTTGCACTTGTAAAGGGATTCTGTAGAACCTCATGTCCCAGTGTGTCATATTATTCCATTTTTGAGCAAAATTCTTCAGTTTTCAAGTCAAATAGACATTTCCTTTGCACTGCTTCTTTCTCAAATTAGTATGCAAAAATCAAGGTGCACCAGTAAAACATTTGTACTTAAATCACTGCATGTTTGCATCAAATTCCTCCCGCACCCATTCCAGACATGGTTTAACTGTACACTTAAGCACATGTTTAACTTTAACCACACAAGTAGTGCTATACACATCAGTGAAACTACCTGCACTTAAAATTAAGCACTTGTTTAAGAGCAAGATGTAGAGAGACATATAGTGGGATTTTAAAAACCCCTTGAGCATTTGGTGGAAGTTAGGTGCTTAAATGCGCTTAAGAGACATTTGAAAACCCCACTGAGATGGTGTATCTGCTGCTGAATGCCTCTGGAAATCTGGCAGTGACACTCAGAATGATACAATGATTTATTGCAGTGAGAATTGCACCTCTAATAAAGTCCTGATTGCCCAAGGAATTTGCAACAGATATGACTAAAACTGGTGCAAGGATTAGCTTTTTTTTCTGAAGCACCCCTTAGAGCTTGATCCAGAATAGCACTGGGATGTTGTGCTATTCTGTGAGCCATTCAAGCAGCAGCTCTCAGAGGGCTCACAGGTCAAGCTTGTGGTCCATCTATGTTTACTACTTTCCAGAATTCAACAGTCTGGGGTATAATATCACCCTGTACAGTGGTCAAAGACACCAGTCCTCTTTTTCTCATCCTATCTCACCAAATCCTTCATTTCCACACTCTCTAGAACTCAGACTAATCCCACAAAGAAGACTCAAACCACCCAGTCTCCAGCTCTGACAAAATCAGCACTTACCCAGCAAAGCATCCAAATGCCTGAGGACACTTAGAAGCTGAACAAACACCTCTAATGAAGTGATATAATTTTTCTAAGCTAATGAGAAGAAGGTGACCTGAGCCCACAGGTATGAACCCTAAAGGACAAGAAGCCAAGGAGATAAGCAGGCAGTTTCCACCCAAGCTAACAGAGGTCACGCTGGACAGAGTTTGAATCTTTCTGGCAAGCAGCTCACTGCAGCTCTACACCTGGCTGGGTTTAATTTGTTATTTATGTCAGCTTTGCATATTTGTAAAGTTCAAGGGTTTATTGCCCTGGCCTGACCTTGCCAAGTCAGAGCTCACATGTGGTTCTCTAGTAGCAATTTCTTTCTAATAAACTTTACTTGAAAGAACATGTGTGATAGATTTTGTTGATGATTAAAAAGAATGGGGCTATGTTCATTGTTAGCCAAGCTGGTTTTGAAGTTTTGTTGGAAGTCACCTCTGCTCTCATTTTTAAAGAAATGTCCCCTTCCCCCTCACCCCTTTATTTAACTGCACACCCTAATTATGTTTCATGTTGAAGCATGTAACATTGTTTGTGTCTATACAGTAAAGACACTTCCCCCATGTGCTTATTAAGATTGTTAAATTAAAGAGCATTGTTCAGAGTTGTTCTTTAATCAGAGCATGTGCAAGCACCAAAAAATGGGCACGCACAAAAGCATGAAAATGAAAGTCTCTGATGTACAAACACGTAAAAAGCTACCAGTGCCTGGCACATTCCTTACCAGCCCCAAAGACTGTTGCTCCAAGTTTGCTTTGTTTTTCCCTGTTAACAAAAGAAACAAATATTTTCTGTCCCTACAGTCTGTGTAACAAGGTACAATCCTAGCTCCATAGGAAGCAACACCAAATTCGCTTCACCTTCAAAGGGCGCAGAAATTCATCCCCTTATGCTCAAAAACAAATAAGCCAGCAGTTCCCTGGGAAGTGGAACTTCTAGAACATGATATGTTGACCTTTCTGCAGTGTGGGCTCTCATGTGGCTAAAAGCATGGTGGTGCCTGTCTCCATAGTGAGCAACTCCAGCCACCTGGGTGCCATGCAAACTAGAGCACTAGATGCACTTCAGGGGCTGCATAAACTGAGATTTTGTGCTTGTGCCCACAGACCCACATTTAATCCTTCTGCCAAGTGTGGTTGACACTGTCCAAGTTTAAAGAGTTATTAGAGGTAAATAGACAGACAACATGATTGCATAAATCTCACTTTCTTATAAATCCCAGATGAAAATGTTATTACACGGCTAGCACATCCTGAAAATCTTGCTTCCCCCAAACTCTTAATTTTCCCACGACTTGTTGTATTTTCAGCTTAGAACATAATTCTGGACAGATAGCATTGAAGGATGTTTTTATCCGATATATGACAGCAAGTTAGCATGTGCTTTAGTGATTACTTGAAGAGCATGTATGTGCAAGTACTTTCCTGAATCAACAGCTTTGATTGTAAATCATTTGAGGCAGGATTGCCATTTATTAAATGTGTGTACAACGACCTGCCTGAGATCCCTAACACTACTGTAAAATGACTAAATAAGTAAATAATAGTGACATTCATGCTCTGACAGCAGCTGTGAGACTTTCCATTAAATGAAGAGCTCAAGAGGCAATTGTGCCTAATAGTCAAAGCAGGGAGCAGGAAACTGAATTCCTGGTTGTCATTCACGGAGCAGGGTCAGGATGCAGGGTAGGTTACTCCTGCCTGAAGTATCACCTCATAGCTCTCTCTGTGAATGGGACACTGGCTTCAGGAATTGTCAGCCTCACACAAGTTTTTCCTTTACTAAGTGGCAAAAGACACGAGTTTGAATTACACTCAGCCTGTAAAAGCTGCAGGGCAAGCAGCAATGGTCAGCTGTGTACCAACTGATTAGAAGAGCTTAGCTTGCTGTAATGTATCTGAGGTTTGCTTTTTCCAGTGCCACCAAAACAAAACTTGAATCTTATTGTTTGTCTTCTTCTCATATGAAGTGACTTTTCAAAGAACCAGGCAATTTTATCAAGCCATAATAGACATGTATGCAGATTTGTATGCTTGTATGTGCATATATACAAACACACATCCAAATACTTCTCTTTTCTTCAGCTTCTCTGTTTCTTTGGTATCACTGCTATCTCTGTCTCCTTGTCACATTCATTGTCCTTACCTTTCCCACCTCTTTCTTACTCCAAATTCTTCCTCTCTCTCTGTGAATTTCACATCTTTTTTGCTCTAAATGTCTTTTCATGGCCCAAATAGCCCCACATATTTTTAAACAGACAGCACTTCTTTCTCCTCTTACAAAACTTTTTTATAATATTCTCACTTAAAATGCAAAAACTAGTTTGGCAGAAGCACATTTTTACAAGGAACAACAAAATTAAGGAGATCCAAAACCAACTAGAGAACCCTATATAAGCAAACTAAGAGTAGAATAAAAATGGGGTTTCCAAAGCAAACTGGAAAAGTTTCAACAAAGCCCTACCCCTTATTCTGACTACAGCTTAATTGGACATCCTGGTGTTTGAAGGGGCCTGGTGGAAAATAAAACAAATGTGCCTATTGTTCTTAGAACAAGTATTATAATAAGAATCATTCTTTAATCATCAGTAGTGCCTTTCATCTAAGGTCCATAAGGCACAGAGCAAACATTAATGAACTAAGCCTCTTGGTGTTCCTATAAACAAGGTAGATATTTTAGAATCATTTTTAGCATAAGACTGAGGCCCAGGTAAGATAACAGCAGTTTGGTTTTTACATTTGCTGTTGTTTACTTCATTCTATTTCTATTTAGGCCTAACAATAAGTATTACTTGATCTTCAGAAGTGATAAATATCTCTTATCCAGTGGCTCTTATATGATATCTTTAAAGCTCAATTTCTACTTTAGTTGCCTTTAAAGCATGTGCTTTAAATTCCTCTGCCTAGAGATCCCTCCCAGAATCACACCATAAGTTTGTGCAAGGACTGGAAGAATTTAAAGCTCCTGGTTCATAGTCCCTTCATCTACACAGTAGTCTACCATGATTTTCATAGTCTAGCTAATGTCGTGTAAAGGCCTAGGCATAGTCTTCACTTTCAGCATGAGCAATTCTACTGAATACGATATTAAACACAGCGAATACAGTTGATTCAGCGTACAGGTTTTCTTACAGGATTTGGTCTCACATATTTCCTTTCTAGCCTTTAGAAACTCTCAGATGACTTCACATACTCACCCAAGAGTTTAAAATATGAAATGGAGCTAAATCCCCACAAAACCTTGTTTTATCAACCTTTGCTAACTCTTCAGTGATTGGTCAGGAAATTTGTAAGCTGAGTTTCCCAGGCATTGACTTAACAAGAAGATTCCAGCCTTGCTTTCAACCAATCCAAGTGCTAAACAGAGCACTGCCCAATTTATTTTTTAACAAGGTTCTCTACTATTGAAGCCAGTATGAAGTGCAATTATGGGCTTAACATTCAACTGTTAAATTATCCTCCCAACATCTTTCCAGGCCATTCTCTTAGCTCTTCAGAAGAATATTTTATTGGAAAGGGTAAATGTATAAAAATCTACTGTTAAAACACTTAACAAATCTCCCCTGTCAGGCCAGTAAGCTGTAGTCCACCCACTCTGATCTGAGATTGCTGTTTCTCTGCTCCCCCTTCCTCACCTCTCTTTTCTTTGTTTAAAATATGCTGACCACACAGTGACCTCTCGTAACCCATTGGTCGAAAATTACAACCAGCCACACAAACAAGCAGCTCGAGGTCAGAAAGAGCAGGGTCTGCTAAAAGTTAGTAATCATACATTAATTCCCTGACATAATTAATCAAAATGAACCACCGTTATCTAGCGCGGAACCTTTAACCTATTACAAAGGGGTCAATTTGCAAACCACTTGAGCATGGGAGTTTGGTACAAATAGCATACTCCCTTCATCTGGGATGCCCTAAGTAGGCAAAAATGCCTTTGAAGTCCCAAATCTACCAGATTTAGATATAATTTCATCAATCAAGTTAAAAGGCTGCCTTCCTTCCAAAAAGGATTTCATGTAGATCTGTCATCTAGCTCTGTTCAGTGGGTGACTGAAAATCCATTTGTTAGGCTCTTTTTGTCAGGATGGAGTGGGCTGCAGTTGGCTCAACATGTCAAAATAGCTGAAAGTTTATCAAATTGAAGGCTAAGAGGCATGATTTGTGTTAGAACCTGCACTGGTCTGGTGAAGGAAGCAGTAAATCTCAGCTTTGTTATGCCAATCAGCTCCAATTCTGGATCTTAATTGTGTTTACATTTGATATAACTATAATTCCATCTATTTAGTGCATTCAGCTATTCATAAGGAATCAGAGACAGGACTTCACACATCTGTACAGCTTGCAGGACCATGCTGCCTAATGATCCTTTATGCTCTCACCCAAACAAAGTCACTGTGAATTGGTAGTATCTCCATCTTAAAAGTAGGGAATTGAAGCTCAGAGAAATAGCCCTGATCTTCCAAGCTATTTTAGTGCTCAGTTCCTTTTCACATCTTAAATTCCCACTGAAATCAGCATGAATTGGGCATCTCAACAGGAATCAGAAGCCTAAATACTTTAATATATGGGTTTAAATGGCATGGCCAAGGTCAGATAGGAGGAACTTGCAGCAGAAAAGGGAGCAGATACAGGTCTCTGAAGTCCACTGAATCAACCTTCCTTCATCAGATTTAAGATCCCTACAGTCCATGGAGTCTCCCTTGAGTGTTATCTAATCCACTTTCATATGTACCAGTACAAACAGTCATTCATATGTATATTTAATGTATTTGTTTATTGCATGCAAGACTGGATGAGCTGTAGAGTTTTAGAAGAATATCTTCTTATTCAGTGATATTATACATCACACAGGTGAATCTCAAGGGTTTTATGATGTTACCAAGACCCCAAAATAGAATTAATTTTAAGCCATTCACTGAATCTCATTTTTGTGTCATATAATATATGAGTACAACAAAGGTGTCAAAAATATTTCAAATTACTTTATATTAATATTAGTGCTACAACTGCATTTGGAAAGTATCATACCTACTCTAAAACTTTCTGGGAAATGTAAGACAAAGTCATTGTTAAGGTCAGTGCTTTAGCAGAGGTCACTTGAACTACAATTCCCAATATGCACATGGAGTTGACATGTCTGGCTTTTAAAACAAAATCACAATTCATCATCTGAATGTCAGATCTGTGGCTTATGAGTTCCCAGTGTCTGAATGATTATGACACTTATAAAGTATATTTTATTATTACAGCCCACTCATTGCCACTCTCCATATGTGTAGTGATGGATATTTTAAATGTAATTCTACTTATTTATATTTATATCTTACTAGTGACAGGTAAAAAGCATCAACAAATCACCGCAATTTTTAACTAGTCAGATACAAGATTTATTTTTAGTATAGTTAGTATGTGCACTGTGGTTATTAGGAAGAATGATTCCCACCCAGAGAATCATTGTTTAGTCATGTTTAATTAAAATAAACCAAAAAAAAAAAAAAGCAACCTCAAAACATTCAGGAATGTCACACAAAGGTAAAAGGGAAAATGGTAGAGGTGCATATCATAAGAAGTCTTTGTGTAGAAACAGGTCACACTGTACTCACCTTTCCGCCTTGACTGCTAGAAAGGCTGGTTTCATGCAGGGGTTTATCAGCCAAGAGCCAGGAACTGCACATTTACTGCAACATCTTCCATTGCTGGAAATGGACACTGGCAATTTAGATGCTAAAACTGTCTTTAGCAAGAGGAGATTGCCTACAATACACTACTTCAGATTCATACTTTTTCTGGCATCAGTTCCCATGGTGGCTTGACAACATGCCTGGCAAAGTGGAGATGATGAAGTTCTACAGCTCTTCTTCTTCCAGAAGGGCTAAAAACCACGACCTAAAACCCAAAATGCAAATAATACTGGGCCTGCTTCGTCATTCTCATTCTGAAGACCCTCTTGCACATGAGTTTTACAGCTGCTCCTGGCCGTAGGTTAGTGCATACCTGTCAAAAAGAACAGTGCTGGACACATATTGCAGGGTGGGATTTCCCGTTTTCAATTGTGGACAGCTCTGTGCAATGGGATAATACAGTTCCAGGTTGCTGAAAGACTGTTGGCTGAGTAATACCAGATTCCTCCCAAGAAAATTGGTGCTTTTCTCTATACTCAGTCCCCAAGCGCAGGAGCTGAAAGCCTGACACTACACTGTTTGTGGGGAGATTTTGTAGATTAGCAGAAAACTTTGATGTTAGTCTCCATTCCATGCACTGTACCAAGTCACCACATGCTCTAGTACAAACTACTGAAACCCTCACTTAGCATATGTATAAAATGGATATAACTATAATTAATGACCTCCAGGGTCTTTGGTTAAACCATTTAACATTTGTCAGGCACTCTGTGGGCTTTTGGGTCAAAACCAATAAGCACAAGGTAGCATTAGGAAGAGTTCCAACCTCAAGTTATAATAATATATAATAGGATCTTCAAGTTACAAATAAAATCACATTGCAGAAGTGTAACAGAAAATACAACTGAACACATCACACATCCAAATAGACTTAAGGGTGTCTAACATGTAGATGTATTCTGGACTAGGGCATTCATACAGAGATAAACCTGTTCTTGCACAGGTAACTTCTATTGCTGTTTACAGATGAGAAACAAGTGTGAAAACACCAATAGTAGTTGTTCTAAGGTACGAGTTACCTTGAGCTTATTCAATAATATCACACAAAGGACAAAGGGGCTGCTGGTAGCTCATTCTGCAAAGCCATCTGAGCTGCAAAGGCTTGTGAGTCACACTCCAGAGCATCTGCAAGGAAAAACACCGTACATTTTCCAGGCCAGCAAAACTTCTGATCAAAGTGGGAAACTCACACATGTTCAAACCATTCCCTCCCCCACACACCATCTCAACTCCCACGGGATAAGGAGTTTATTAGTTAATACTTGAGCTTAAATCTTCATCTGAGGAAGCGATGAGCATCTAAGTCTCTCCTCCCTTCTTGCACAGAGATGAAAGTTTCTTAGCTGGCCTGTTCTCTCCAACCTCCCCCCTTCCTGGAAGAGATGAATCCCTGCTGAAGAAATCTGAAACCTCTGGCCACCCAGCATATTCTTCAGAAATAAAAGCATCTTCTCTGAGAAAATGCATGCATGGAATGAAGCACAATGCAAGGCAAGCTCTGCTTGCTTAGAGCTGTAGGAAATGAAAGGTAAAAGCCAAAAAAGCCAAACGGAGTGGTGTTAAGATAACAACAGGACATTGTTTTGATCCCAGGAGATCCTGTGGTTTTTCTTTTTAATAGTGTCACTTAGAGTAACTTATAAGAGAGGCAGGGAAGGTGACACAATTTTATAACTCTGCAGGGGCTTCACACCATGGGACAAGATTCCTATTGTACTGAGAAGCATTGGAAAGAAAGGGGGGAAAGGAAAAAAAAAAAAAGAGCTTGCAAAGCAGATCTAAAATTACACCTATTCTCAAGGAAGATACAAATCTAGGCCAAAAGGATTGCTCATTACAATGAACTCCAAGGAACTTTTCTAGCAAGTGCTTTGCAGGTATTTATCAACTTAGCTGAGGGCAGGTGAGTAGGAGCAGGGGGGGTTAATCAGCTTGCTTTCTCCCCACAAAACCCTCAGCCTAGTTTTACAATAGATCACATTTTGTTTTCACATCTCCAGAGTCCCAAATTTGTTCAACAAACCTCCAGTCAATGGGAAGGCTATGGCAGGGATGTGACAGAAAGACAGGAAATTCCAGAGGTAACTGATTCTCCTGGCTTTCCCACCCACGTTCATGTTCAGGAAAGTAAAAAACCCCAACTTTTTAGCTAATAGGACAAGGAGAAAGCAGACCAGGTCTGCGGGGTCTGTCTGCGCATTACACTCAGGACTGGATCGACTCTTTGAGGTGCAGCCTCCGTACACTTCACCTCCAGGGTCAAATCCCTGTCTCTCGCATCGCTTGTTGCAGACATTCTGTGCTCAATGTATTTCCAGTTGATCAGCTATCTTTACCCAGATGCACCCCACATGGAGGCAGGACACTTCTAGTGAGTCTTGCTTTGTTTATTTGTTTCAGAAATACAAAATCATGTAATAACAGGGCTTTTTCGGCTCTCCCCTTTCCTCAGTCCCAGCAGTGGAGCAGAGGTGGGCATGATCTGAAGCACTAATGATCTCTTGACCTCTTGAGGTAGCTGGTGTACCTCATGCAGGTGCAGACAATAGTTTCAAAACCTGGCATCAACAAATCCGTTGCAAATTTCAAGCCACAAAATTGGAAAACCAAAGATGCTGCTGCCCTCTTACAGGATAAAAACATAAACAGTTAAACCCAAAATAAACAACAGGATGTAAGCATATTCAGAGAGAAACAAAACATAACAAACATAAGTGGGTATCTTAAATTTTCAAACCATAATATAAACCCATGACAATAATTACAGTGGGATGGCCCTCGGTGTCTCCCTAGTATTATTGTGAGGTAGAGGTCTTCAAAGTTCTTTATCTGAAGCTAATTTCAACTATTTAGTTACAGAACTTCTTTCATTCCCTTTCCCACTCTGCATCGCACAATGCTCTTTTTGGTGTTTCCGTTCACACAGCGGGCACTGATCCCTGCTAGGAGAGATGTCAAAACTTCTAATAAAACGACTGCTCACGCAGAAAAGTCTCACAGCTGAAATTTTGGAGCCGTACAAACTCCCACACAAAGCAGGGCTGTCAGATCAGATTGCAAGGTGTCAGTTTACCCAATTCAAACCTGAGGCTCTATTAAATAAAAACGCACAACAACCCCCTCCCCTACACACACACACACACAAATGGAAGACGTCAATCAAAAGTAATTAATAGTTTTCCTTCCTCTCTTGCACTTAGAAGAATACCGGGAGACAATGTTCTGTGAACTCAAATGACTGATGAATAACACGCATTCGAAAAATCATATTTATGATAAAATATTCACTGAAGTTGTCAGCGCTACCTGAAGACTTGCATTCCAGACGCGCAGCTTATCCCAAATTCCTCAGCGGTGTCTGTGCTGAAATGTGCTGCACATTGTAAAGTTTCAGAGGTGACAGAAGGCATCGGTACAGATGGGGAGGACAAATGTGGGGTTAAGCCAGATGTGAGGGAAAGAGCTTGAGGCCAGATTTGAGCCTTCAGCACCCACCATTTACGTCAAGCGACTGTGAATGATCTCATTTCCCAAGTCATCCGGGGCAAAATATGGCTTTGTGTAGAGAAGCCAATACTTATGGGAACATATAAAATAAAGAATCCTATTAGGCTTCACTGAGACCTGGAGAGGTTTATATGAAGCTCCTCCAAGCTGAAAGCCAGATTTCTTCATTTATCCAGCAATATCTGCATAAAACGGCAGTAGTACAGGTTGCTGGTTCTTCATCTCAATATCTTACAGCACACTACGTGCTGCAGTGATACTTTAATTTCAACATTTAGGTGTGGATATACTCACAGAAGGATATAGAGGGACTAACAAGGCCACAGCCCCATACTCCATCAGCAAACTAATTCCCATGCCATGTTTGTGTCCACCCATGTCATGCATCACAGCTGTGTATCTCTCCTCTCCCCACAACACAGCCACAGATGTGTTAAATCAAGTCTGTTTAAACGGAAATACATTAGTAGGCAGGCAACTGTGAACTTAGAAAAGAAAAAACCTCCCACTTGTTTTATATTCCTTGTTCTGGAAAGGAACATCCCTGCTTTGGTGCAGCTTTCACCTAAGCAGGGATTTTTGGGATACCGACATATGTGGATGGCAAAGTCAGCTCTTTCCAGCTGCACCCCAGCCTTACATGGGAGCTCTAACTCCTTTCAGTCAAACTGACCTGTCTTAGCAAAGAGATACTATCAAACCTGTTGTGCAGTTTTTCTTGCTATTTCCCATTCAATTCCCTATGTATAGGCATGATCTTGCAGAGATTTATGTTTAAGCATTACACAAAAGTAATCTCCTTAAAGTCAATTGAAGAGCAAAGAGGGGCTTCTCAGCGCACATGCTGAAAGTCCTTGCATGATTATGAGCAGTAAATGACTTCTCATCATTCCCTTTCACCAACACACATTGTCTTTATAGACAGATGCCATAAATATACTTTGAGGGGTTTCCCAATCTTTCTTTTTTTCCTCCACATTTTTTATCATATTGGCTAGAATACTCTCGACACAACCTTAACTTACTCTGAAAGACTAATAGTAGTATATGATACAAGTAGCTTCCCCCAGCCTACTTGCAGGCAACCTAATGGAAAGAGGACCACTGGATATCTTTAAAGCACTAGGCCGGTAAGTTGGGCTGCTGTTGTAACACCATAAAGCTCTTTTCTTTTGTTCTATTCTTGAGACTGGTTCCTAGTACCCTTCAGACATTTTATTGATCTTTCTCCTCCTCTAGCTCATACATGCTAATTGTACCTCTGTAGCAAAACAATCTTATTATCATGTTAATTAGTGGGAGGGTTGTTGAGGGTTTCCAGTTCATTACCTGCTAATTTCAAGATAAATGAATCCACAGGTTACTAAGTAAATAAGGTCACCTATCAAGTACTTGTAAACGTGTTTGTAAACAAGGAGGAGAGATGGGGAGGGAGAGAAAGGGAAGTATGTTTGGCTTGGACGGTGGGAAGTAGCTTTGGATACGGATTTGGCATCCCATGCTGGGGTGACTCCATTTCCCTTGAACTCATTTGTAATGGAAAGCGAATGTTTGCTGTCCACCTGGTTCCCCAGTGGGACGTTTCCTCCCTGCAACTACTTTGTGAGCTCAAAGGGCTCTTTGTGAGCAGATTACTCATTTGGAGGTTTGCTTGATTGTTGCTGCCTTTTGTGCTGAGAGCCAGGAGTGAGGACATGCACTAGGCAATACAGCACCAAAGGGGGAACAAAAAAGCATGGTAGTGTGAGTCACAGTAACCTCCCCCTCCACATGGCTCAGGGTTATTCATATTGCCTTTATACACAGGGCAACAGGACAAAGGAATTCAATGGGAGAGGGGAAATAAACAGTCAGATCCTCTGCTAGGGTAAAGTGACATACTGCTTTGAAATCTGTGCCTTTACACCACTCCCGAGATCTCCAAGAAAATTACTCTCTGAGTGGGACAAGCAAATAAAAGGACCATGTAGAAAAGCATATCTGAATCATTGCAGAGGTAATGTATCAGGGTCAAAATGGAAAGTGATACTGAGCAGAGTCCCTTGGGCTCTGCCCTCAGACTGCATACGTTAAAACCAGTGAAATAAAGAATATGTGTATTAAATGTTCAGAGCACTCCAAGCTGGGGAGGCCAACTAGCTCACTGGAAAGGAGGAGAGAAATTCAAAGAGATTTGATAAATAGGAATAAAATTATCTGGGGAAAAAATAATAGGATACCAGTCCCTATGAGCAACTTCAGAGTCCAAGTAGGAATAAGGTACATCAAGACAGAGTGAGCCTAAGAAGGTGGTGATTCTTTATTAAAGGACATGAAAAGATGAGCAGAACTCCAGTTAAAGTGGGAGGAATACTGTTATGATGTTGTGGGCAAAGAAAACATTATACAAGCATGTATAAGCAAGGAGTGTTGCCTGCTAGACTTCTGAATGACCTCCAGACCATGCGGTGCTCTCTGGGACCAGGTTTAGAGGGAGAGCAGAAAGATTACAGCTCCATGGAATTTAGCCTGTGAAAAAGACTGAATGAATGCAATTGTTTTAACTGAGGGTCTTCAGAAAATTAAGAGATGAAAGAAAGAAATAATCTACCCTTCAGAGCCATACAAATGAGTTTACAGCAAGAAGAATTCAGGTTTGGGGAAAAACTTGGATGCCTACATAAAAATGTTTAGTGTGAATGTAAGGACCAAAGGATACCTAAGAGAGGTTGGCAAACATGATAAGGAACCTTTGGGAGGCTTGTATCCTTGTGATGAGGCTGTAGACTTGGCAAGATACAATAAGAGAGTTTAAATGACAGCAGAGATCTGTGTTAAAGCATCTGAATCATTCCCTAGGTAAAATTTCTTAAAGCTATGGGCAGTGAAACACTGGAGCAGTTTGCTTCAGGATGTTATAAAGGCTTTATCTTCAGAATAAGATGGGATATTATACCTACCTTGCTGCACTGGAATCCAGCAGACTCCCACCCAAAACCACCTGGGTCTTTCCCATTTTGTGTCTAGATTAGAAATCACTGGCTAGCCCCTTTTCCCAGCTGAGGTACTCATGGATTCAGCTTTCTATTTAATCCATGTCCGAGTCTGTTTCAGAAGCATGGAATAGCTCACAAACTCACCAGTGGTGATCCAGTGGATTAGACCTGAGAAGACTCAAGAGCTGGGAAAATAGCGATGAGTAATTCATCTGCCTCATCCCACCTTTTTCTCCAAGGGAGATGTCTGAGAACTCTGTTCCAGTTTGAGAAATTTGATTCAAAATCTGTTTAAAAGAGAGACTTGTGGAAAATTTCATATCCCCCCCCCCCCCAGTTGCATTTAAAATTTGTTATTTGTGCCAGGAGCTCTGTTGTATTAGTCACCTGATCTCCTTCCACCAGGTGGATGAGCATATAGCAACTTGTATCATCAGCTTCCAAGGGTGAATGGTCATGAAAAGCAAGTTTTAAATTGCTTTTTGTCAGCAAGCAAGATAGAAATAACCATTTGAATGTTTGCTAAAAACAAGTGCAAAAACACCACAAAAACAGGCCAGGCAAATCCATTTAATTTTCTTCTCCCCCTCTGTTTTATTTGAAGAGCAATGGATTATTCTTCTTTACATGAATCAGAACAGGGAAATAGCCTCCTTTTTGAGTAGTGGTTGATATCAAATGTCTGTGAAAAGCAGCAAGGCCTTCTGTGAACTCTGAATTGCCTGTGCATTTACTTAGATATCAGCAACTCAGGGATTTTAAATTTCAAGACAAGCAGTTACAAGGAATATGTATCATGATCTTATTACTGTAACTAACCAGCTAAAATATATGCATGAAACACAATTAAAGGGTGTCCTGTATATGTATTTATTTAATTTCTATTCCTTGCCATATAGGGTCAAAACAGACTTTAAGCAGCAATGTTTTCTGTGTTATTTTTTAGTGTGCTTGGGAATTTTGGGGTTGGTTCTCTGTGGTTAACTGCATAATTAATCCAATGCTTATTAAGACAGACTCTAACGTTTGTATCATCTGGTTTTGGCCTCCCATTCAGAACACCTTTAAAGTTTCTAACTGTGTAAAACATAGATCCTCCAGAGGCATAGTGGTTTAGCAGTCAAACTGGCACCTGAAACACTGAATTCTCCATTCTTTTTTTTTAATTAAGATAATAAATTGGTCTTAAATTATCCCTGAAATCAGACCAGTGTTGATTACAATGGGTTTCATGCTGTGACAGCTCAAGATGATGTTATTTTTATTCCTTTTCAACGAGATCTTAATCTCTCCCTGCGTGTAAACAAATTGTCACAGTAACCTTGTTCTTTAATCTCCCAGCTGAAGACCTTTAAAGCATTGGGAGATAACAGATCTAACTGAGATTTCATCAGCTTTCAGGCTTTTACAGATATGCGGCATGCCTCTCCCACTGCTGCAGCCTTTAAATGTTGAAGGAGAGGAGTGCACATTACACTCGAAATCTTTCCTTAAACGTTTGAAAATAGTATCCGCCTAGCAACATGTGATTCAGGGCTCGAATCCACAGACAAAATTTGGATGCAGGCACAGCAAGTTAAATTGCTACCTGTTGTAGCTGCTGCAGAACTGTCCCACTGTCTCTCTTTTATCACTTCGGCTCACACCAGTCAACCTTGCTAAAAAGGTCAATGGTGTTTTAATGCTCAAAAGAACATTGTATGTCAGAAACACCAGCTTGCATCTTTTATTCTTCTCCTAGCAGAGGAAAACAACTTCAAGGGGCAGCTAGTGAAAAGAGGAATGAAAAGACCAGAGGTAACTTGCCTTTTTCCCCCCATCCACTTCACCTGCTTTGCAAATATGAACTAATTTATCTTCTAAAGCAACAGATACGTAATTATACCTAGTCAGCTATTACAAATGGGGTAAAAGAGGCAAGATATTTGCCTAAGGCCCTGCAGCTTGCCTCCAACCTGGCTCACAAGCAGCGAGCAATTGCCCACCCTGGGGAATCCAAATCTTCAGCCTTGTTATTCTCCCACAAACAATGTGGAGCAAACTCCCAGTTTTAGCTAACATGAATAACTGGGTTTCTGCTAAGTTCCCAAAACTATTCCTTCCACTGGCGGGGATAACACTGTTAACTTCACCTGTGAATACTTCTTTAAATAATAACATCAACAATCTGTATATCACTCTATTTCAGTGCATTCAGATGAGTATTTTTCATGTTTGAGGCCATGCAAGCATCATTATTCATAGTGGTAAGACTGGGAACACTCAATAGCATCCATAAACCTGGTGTGCATTTCCTTATGGCTGAACATTATTTGTGAGTAGACGTATGGGTACATTTTACAAACACTATACAGGAGCCACTGTACACACAGAAAAAAATCTGTTCCTGTTAAAATGGCTTTTGCCCAGGCATCTATGGATGTTTGGAAAATGCGCTCAACTTATTTACTGACATGCCAGTTATTTGTCTATATAGCCATGTTTTCTGTTGAGTCAAAAAATTTATTGTTTCTACAGTTTAAGCTCTTTCATTGAAAATCCAGCCAAAACTATTTCAAGTCAGACAGAAAGGCCTTTCTGCAAACAACATTGGTATCTGCATCAGGTTTTCAATAACAGTGCCTCAGATTTACTACTGACTTTCATTTGTTTTAATATGCTTCCACATTAAATTTAAAAGCACTTCATATATTTCAGACTATTTGAAGGTTTTAACAGATACATGTTAACAGCATGGGTACCAAATAAATATGTATAAATATATATAATGCAAATTGGGTTTTATTTATAAACTGTACCATCAACTGAGAACTATTTCTTTATTTCTGGAGGTTTGGCATCCTGAGAAATCAGAATAAATAAGTGCCTTTCAGAAGTAAAACTAAGGCAAAGGATCTTAAGCTGACGAGGCCCATTACACACAAAATTTTTGCATCTGGAATAACAGAATTATACAACAGTAATGGCAAAAAAAAAAAAAAAAACAAAAAAAAACAAAAAAAAAAAACCACATTTCTCAGCATTAAAACAACCTGCAAGTACCTCTCTGGTCTGGTTCATCAAACCAACCACCAAGAAAAGGAAGAGCCACAGAAAAATTAACCCAAGGATGCAAAAAGCTGCACTCAATCAGTTTTTGAAACGCTTCTTGTTCAGAATGATTTTTTTCATTCTGAAATTCTTTCAATTCTATCTTTATCAGCTTCTGCCATTGAAAATGTAGGCAAATGGACTTGATGGGCTCAGAGATGTTTCCTGAAAATCAAGTACTGGTCATTTTCTGAAGATATTTAAAATCTATAATAGGAAATATTTACTTACCCAGCTATTTGTCAGCAAGCTGGTGAAATGTCAACATGCACAATATAGTTTGGGAATATATACTAGCTGAAGTCTGAAACTGAACAGCAATAAGCCCTGCTTGCAACATGAGGGGAAATATTATTATTCCCTATCTTAATATTTCACAATTTCATTAAGTTCAAACAAATATATATATTTGCCATGGCTGAGAGAGGTTAGATTGCTCTAGAGGCACATTCTCTCACTGACTACACACTTCTGACCACATGCCAAACTCAGGTACTGAGCCTCCCCATTACCTCCAGTCACAAAAAAAGGGACAGCCATCAGCAAAACCTGCTCAATGTGAAGCCAGGGCAGGAATCTGACAGTTCACAGCTGAAAGAGAAAAAATGAAGTTATCCCATTACGGCACTGTAAACTACACCTTCCTCAGTTGCTTTGCTATGGATAATTCCTGTCTTAGACTTATGTGAAAAAGTATTAAAGATATTTGCATCGCAACATGAGGCTGCCTCACCACTTCTATCCCTACAACATCCACAAGTTACAGTCCAAGATAACAAAATGCAGTTTTTCCTCTACTCCAGAACTATTTCCTAAATCACTAAATGTCCATCCTTTCCTCCTGTAATTTTTCCAGAAAGAAGACCTTCCTGATAAAACATCATTAAAAATGTATAGTGGTTTTAAGAGCTAAAGGGAGCAGCTTTAAAAGTAAGTATCAGTGAGAGTTTAGTTTCTGCAGTTATAGTTCAAGTCTATACACATAGTACTGGGCTACCAAAATACCACAGCCTGAAATAAGCATAACTTGTCCTGCAACTTCTGTAAGAACGAAGATCAATTTTCTCCCTGAGCAACAGGCTAATTCATCAGTAGAGTAGAGACAAAAACATGGCAAGAACAAATAACAGGGAACAGAGAAAAGATACAGAGAAAAAGGAAGCAAAGAGACTGGAGGGAATATAAAGACAAGGCAATTTGCTAACTAGTGCAACCCAATGGAGCCCCTAATTCTGTTTCACTTAGGAGGGAAGAAGCTGCACCTGTGTGCAATCCCACCTTACTATTTGCATAGCAGTAAGCCCCAGAATAGAGTAAGTGCCTCCCGGGGACTGGCTGCAATGCAAGGCTGTGTAATCTGTTGTTCACTAAGCCCTTGGCATTGGTTTGCCTTTCTCATATAAACACATCCTTTGCTGTCATTAGTGTATTTTGAGTCTTCTGATATAAGGAGAGGTATCTTCATCCACCATGCTGAACTGTGGTGCTGCCAACACAATTTTAAAGCAGATAATGTAGATGATTACTTAAGTGAATTTACACATGATGGCAAATACCTGTGCTTAATAATACTGAGAGAGCCTTAATGATTTCATTTTGGTGATTTAATTTATAAAAGCAAAGCTTAATCATTTAATAGCATCATTAAGAAAACACCACAGGAAGTTTAGAAATAAAGAATCATCCATATCTCCTGAGAAATGATTTTTCTTCTAGCATTCAGCTCATGACAAAATAAAATGGAAAGCTTGCAGCTTCTTAAATAATTACACTTGAAACATAAGTAATCCCTAAAGAACCAATTCAGCCTCATCTTCTGCAGGATAGAAGAATTGCATTTCTTTTCACCACAGTGTGAAAGAGGCTTCACAAGTAAAAGATATCACAGGTGTCATAGGTGATGGGTATGCTTGCATATTTTCTTGGTTAAGTACTGCCTTGTGAACAAAATGCAAATGTTGGAGCAATTAAAAACAAGATGTTTGTTTCAAAAACAACAGCTTCAGGTAAAATCATACTCTGTCAACACATTTGAGAATGGAAGCATCCTTTACCAGCACATGCACAGTGCATATGCCTGTACATGCATGTACACACACAAGTGTGCCTGAGTTCCCAATTGAAATCTCCAAGGACTGGACTAACCAAGAGTTTGCATTGGGGTAATGGAAAATATGACCTCATTAGCACTAGGTTTGTCATTTGCTCCATAATACAAAAGTAAATTACAATGTATTAATGTAGTTAGTGTTGTTTTTAATGTGCACTGGGATACAATAAAAGTTTTTATGGGGGAAGTGTGATGGCATGTTTTCACTGCGGCATTAGCACTGGTCTTCTGATAGGGCAGCCACTCATATTACCCAGTGGAACACTCCTATAATGATGTAGTAAAATTTGACTCTGATATAGTAAAATCTGTTTATGGCAAAGCTGCTTTTTCACACAATCAGGCTGGGGCAGGGAGCAGAAAGGACATACCTAAAAGGTTTTCTAACTGCATTTTCATATAAAGTGGTCAAAAAACAAACAAACAAACCAATATTCCTAGGCTTCAGGCCTGCGCAAAGGAATTACCATGCCATACTCTCATTTTCCTTTGCATAGTTCCTTTGTTTCCTCAGTTCATCTATAGGTTTGTCATCCAGCAGCTGCCGTAAATTAGTGTCTGCATCTTGGTGAAGGAACCTAAACACGAGTATTGTAATTTAACACACTTTTAATAGGCTTGTCGTGGAGTTTTGCATGTACAACCCAGCCCGTGTAAAACAACCTCAGGCACATTCGTGGCGTTAGAGAAGGAAGGTGATGGGGGAGAGCAGGGGGTGGGGAGGGATCCTTTCCTTATTGAATACAGAGCTTGCTTGTGTTCGTAGTAGTGCTGGCAGCCTGTACCCTCCTGCCCATGCTCCTTTATTACATTACCAAGAACAGGTTTGTGGTACTAATGAAGGTTGCAGGTGCTCTTTTTAAGCCATGGTTTTGCCTTTCTCCCTTTCTTAACTGGACAAAGTTTCATGCATTTAAACTTGTTCTCCTTGGTCTTCCTTGGTAATGGCTTCAAGTAACACCAGTCACGGCTACCTATCCAGCTCCCCGTGCACAGCAAGCCTCACACCGCAGTTTCACTGATTTCCAAACTGTTACCTTTACTTGTACCAAGACTGAGACTGAGTCTGGGTTTCTGCAGCAGTAACTGGTTACAAGCCGAGCCTGGGCTAAGGTGCCAACCCACGCCATGGCTGATGACTGTTTTGCCTTCAGAGCCATGGGAAGGCATGCTCATTACTGATGTGAACAGCGGAGGTGTTGGGGTCTGGACTGGAAGCTATCATGATGGGGGAAAAAATGTAACCCACTATAGCAGCAGCAGTCACTGTTCATATCCTTCCTTGAAACAGTAGCAAGAGATAAGAGCCAAGAGCCCCCCTCTCATCCGCTGCTGATCTGCTTTTTCCCCTTTCCCCTCCCATCGCCAGGATCCAACCTTTCATTTCTTGGGGGAAACTAAACTGGATTTTGCTTCTGCTTTTGGATGCATTGAACCAGCTTGAATATCCCTTTGGAGGGATATGTGAAAAAAGGATCTGGAGAGCAAAATTTGCCAGGACAAAGCCGTGAGAGGCATTCATTAAAAGAAAAAGATAGTCATAAAGTCTTGAATAAGGTTTTGTAATGAATGGACCCAAGTAGCCTGTGCCTGTGGCTCTCTTGCTTGTCTAGTGGCAGTAGCTGAAAGTTATTTGTTTGTAATATAGTTTTCCACAAAACACTTTAGTAATAAAGAGACATGAGGGGAGACGCATTAGAAAGTGTGCCATACATCAAAATGAAAAGTACCCCATAAGCTACATGATAAACGTAGGATAAAATGTACTTTGTTTTCCTCAAGACAAAGCAATAAGGAAAATGCTGTGTCTAGAGTAATTCTGAGCTTGGAACTTCAGCTGGTTATTTATTTTTATTAAGCAAATATACAACCCTGTAAATGTACCTGGTGCTAACTAAACAAGAATAGCGTACAGTCCCAGTTCTGAGAAGTTCACAGCCCAGTGTGGACAATGTGCTGTGCAGGACAGACAAAACAGAAGCCTGTGATTCAGGGAAGCATTGAGATATTTCAGGTGAAAACAAGCAGAATTTGTGAAAGAAGCAAATAACATGGCTATAGAAGCTTCATATAATCATTAACAGGTATGAACATATCTTCTCTTTTTCCCATTTATTGATTTATTCCCTGATGGCATATTGTCTAAATCCTACACTGCGAGTCCTAAAGCAAGGACAGCCTTTGTGGTATTTGTACAGTGCTTAGCACTGCCAGGTCCCGATCTTTCACCAGGGTCTTTTCTATTTCTCTTTCAAGCATACCTAATATAATGAGCAGATCTGAAAAGGAGAGTGAGGGAAGAAAAGCGTCTGTGAGACAAGAGTCAACAAAATCTGAGAGTGACACCAGTAGACTCTTGATGGGAAGTAAGAAAGGAGGAACAGAGTCAAAGTGGGGGCAGAGGCAGTGGTTATCTACTTCTCTCTTATTTTCTTAAGAGCTTTCGCAGTTTTACTTGAAAATGCACAAGGAAAAGAGAGAACAAAAGTTATTTTGACTTACATAAGTGTGGAAAGGTCATTAGGAAGACTTGAGAACCAATAAAGCTCTTTAAATCCTTCCTACTTGTAATGCATAGAGCAAAGCTTACAGGAAAGCTGCAGCTAAGAAAATTACAAATGGTAATGCTATTATTTGGCATATAGTTGCCAAAGGCATTCAATATAAAGATTTTACAGAGGTGTCAACTGATATATAGCAAACACACAAACAGTCTCCAGCACTGTAACATATGCAAGGAGAGCCGAGGCTAAATATTAAGCATATGAATTATATATTCTTGCAATGTGAGGCTGAGAAAATGCTTGCTGTGCACCATAGTTAAAATGAGCAATAAATACCAGGGTTAATGCTGGCAGTGTCTTGTTGTGGAAGGTTCCTCTAAGCCCCCCCCTCCCAAGTTTAGGTTTCAAACCATTTTCTGCTGTGTTGGGTAATGAAGTGATTAGACTGCTCCTTTCCAAGACTGTTACATATTTAAAACAGGTTCCACCACTGCCTCATTTTAAACATCAGAACCTGTTTTGGGCGCCAGAAATGTGAAACATGAACATCAATAGCTTTCTCCTGCCAAGATAAGAGCTTGCTGCAGAGGCCAAACATGTGTCTTTCTTTCTTTCCCTGAGGAGGTTTCTGGATAAGGAAGAGGTGTGTCTGTACCTGAGCTGCTTAAAATGACTCAGCCACATATGGGCCTTTCGTAAACTTCCCTTTACTCTTTCTCCATGGGGCAGTGAGAGATTTATAAAGTTATTGCCATCTGGGATTAAAAGGCTGGGGTTGCCCGAGATTGGACTCCCCATAAAAAGTGAGTTTAGCTGCTGGGGAAGACCTTTACAGAGGCTGCTCTGCAGAGCGCTTTGCTTCCTCCGGAAGGGTCATCCCAAGGCTTGCCCTTTGAAAGGAGCAGCAGGACTTTTGTGATAAAACATGCTGCGCTTCATTGCAACCTGCATCAGTGCCAGCCAAATTCAGGTGAGAGAGATGATAGTAATGCAAATGTGAAACACTGCTCTGTTTCAAAGAAAAGCTCTTGTGAAGGGCCAGGAAAACGAGGATCTTGCTTTGCTCCCCAGCCAAGGTGATGCCTTTGCCACCTCTAAAGTGCTGGAAGTGCTGCCTGAGCCTGACACGCTGGGTGAGCGCCCGCACAGGCAGGTCATGCGAGAGGGACAAGAAGCAGCTTTGTATTCAGCAAGCTTGCCCAAAAGGCAAATTAGTTCTTGCAGCTCAAGTTTAATGAACAAAAAGTGCTCGTAGTAACCAGACTCTCACCTCCCTCAAACAAGGTGGGGTAGTGTCAGGGCAAACTCAGTGGGGACCTGAAGAAAGATTTTCCTTGTGTTTTGCCCTGCTTGACCGACTCCGTGCAACTGAATGCAGGTCTGATCCACTCCTGGCTGCCTTCCCTGCTGTCTCTGCAGAGAAGAGAGACACCTGAGACAGCCTCTCTGCCAGTGGACCAGAATGCATACCCTCCTGCAGTGACTGCCACAGTGTTTTCCTCCTCTCTGGCACAGGAAGAATTGATTTCATGTCGTGCCCTCACAAGACAAGAGTGACATAGCTTAGCAGCTCCCCATCCCGGAATCCTGGCTCCCAGCCCTAGGCACTCTCTAGAGAATTGCAGCCCCTAACCAATGTTTCCCAGCCAAGGCAGCAGCTGAGATTTCTTCTGTTCCTTTCCACGTTGCCCTGTCCTGTATGCAGAGCTCTGCCCTTTCCGAAGCTGCCCCTGCACACTAGATACTTGCCCATGCCTTGAAAGAACAGCCCAAAAACCACAAGACAATATACATCGGGTAATCCCAGGAGCTCCAGCTGAGTGTAAAAAGTGCCACTATTTAATTTTTACTTCTTCAAATATATGTCATTAAAATCAGACTACATCGGGCCACCCTCACTGTCTCACAGGAATTTACATTTGGGCTGAGGGATGGTAGACAGGAAGCAGCAGGGAGACTTCAGTGTCACCCTTTCTTTTACATTTAAAAAGCCTTAATTGTGGTATAACCATATGAATGGAGTAAATCCCTCCTCAAACACTAAAATACTGCCACTTTTAAAGTGGGAACAGCAGTAAGAGAATGTAGACCTGGATAGACCCAGGAAAGAGCCCCAAAAGTACAGAGAGTTTTGAAGAGGGAAAATGATCGTTGCTTCATGGGATTTTGGCTCTGGTGAAGAGCCAGGGCTCCTTAAACTTCAGAGCCAGCACCATCCAATTTTTAAGCAGTTAGGCACTGACAAATAAATGCACCATTTAACTGCCTCTTCTTGAAATTAATAGGAATGAATCATCTTGGCACTTTTGAAAAATCATTCTGAAGCAGCTTAGGTGCCTAAGTATCTTTAGCAGCATAGACCTAAGCAACTTTTCAAGCACTAGTTAGACGCTGCTTCCTAATGCGTCTCATAGCACTAAATCACAAGGAATAAATGAGGGTTTTAATGAATGTAAGAGGACAGGGCTTCAGTTGCCAAATTCCTCTTTGCCTTGTTTTAAGAGCTGCAGTAGCTGTGAAGCTGGTCTTCCCTCAGAAAGCTGGGCAAAAATGTTGCACCCAATTTCTTCCAGCCTCTTTGCCAGGGTAGCAAATGCATCAGTTTTATTGCACTGCTTCTCTCATTGCCTTTAATTCATGATGTTGCTTTTATTTTTCCTGAGCCCCTGGGCATGCAACAGCCCCAGATACTTCCCAGAGAGATGACACAGATGTCTGACATCCTCTCCCCAGTACCACAGCAGCAAACAGTAGCACTGCCTTGCCCCTGAAACCCTGACACACAAGGCCCTTTTTCAGACAGGCTTCTTCCCATTTGTTCCTTAAGCTCCTGATGAGTTTGAAATAGCCCATTAGCTCCATGATAAAGAGGCAAAAACCGCACTGCTGTCTCAGAGACATCTAGTCACCAAAAGTCTAAACTGCTGCAAGCACAAGGGTTGGAGGGAGATGGAAAAGAGCTGCCAGAGTGAGAAAGAGCAGCCAAATCACTGCTGTGGTCATGAGCTTGTTCTCAGCCAAAGGCTTTAGTCCATCAGAGTTGCTGTGAGAAGAAAAGTGAAGGGAAGGCATTTGGGAGTGCTTTGCATTCTTTTGTGCTTGATTTTGGATGGCTCAGGAGACACAGCACATTCAGATCCCAATGTCATTGTCTAAGGGGTTGTTTGTTTTCATTCACCTCCTCCCTACACAGAAAATTAAATTCGGCACACAGAGACCAGGCACTGATGACTCTTCAGGGATAGATTTTTATTACATTTAGGAGACAGTCAAAATAGTTTTTGACATTATTTCATTCTAGGAATTATAACTGAGACCCTTAGGGATGAAGACACGCAAAGCCTACAGTAAAGCAGTGGGAGATGTTGATTGCCCAAGTCTCCTTTGAAATCCCAGATCATGTTATGGATATAGTCACACAACAGAAAGTGATCCACTTACCACAATTTAACCAGTTGCTGCCTGCCAGATGAAGCGTGGGAACCACTTTCATGGTCTCAGCAAATGTGTTAACTTACAAGTTGTGGTACTTTAAGAGCATGCACGCGGTTGCTGTGGCTCAGTCAATGGGCTGTTGCTGGTGGAGCCACAGTAATTCAGCCATCCCAGTCATGTGCCTGTACCTAATAGAAGGGATGTATTGCTCGTATCAAAACAGCACTTCTAAGCTTCAGGCATGTGGTGGCCTCAGTGTGTCTGCTGCTCCGCCTGTACACACAGTTCACGAGACTGAAAACAAACTATAATGAATGAAACAAATCAATGGATCAAGGGCAGAAGGCAGTAATAATACTAGGAAGAATGAATAATAGGCAAGTAAGATGTTTTCTATGATTGCGGGATGTCCAGAATTTTGGTTCTTTATTAAATTTGTGGAAGAGAGAAAATTGCTCCATTAAGTACATACAAATATTTGTTACTAACATTCCTCACTCAAACTCATTGCTGGTTTATTTTTGGAACAAGATGGTGTATGCCCTAATCTTATGCTCTATCTGCACATGGTTGCAACTCTGCCTGTGCAAAAATCTCCATATGTAAAAAATAAATTAAAAAAAACCCCTTAAAACATGAAGATGACTTTCTTTGAGAAAGTTGAATTGTTTAATCTAACATTTGGAAAATCTAAAACAAACCCTCCGTGGTTTTGGACAGGGAACCTCAGCTGGCTACTTGAGTTAAACTGGCCAGCTACATCTTTTCCACAGCTCTGTATGTGGTTAATAATAGTATTACTTTGAAGTTAGCCAATTCCTTTCCTCTGACAGTCTCACAGTGCTTTTGAAATGTAGCTAGATGTTATTATTCCCATGTAGTGGCTCAGAATAAACCATGAAGAAAGTAAACGATTTGCTGAAGGCTAAAGACTAAACTAGTAGCAGAGCTCAAGTTTTTCATGTCCTAGCCTATTCCTGTAGGCCAGTGTCATTCAATTTGGGGGTCCTAAAATGCTATATATTCCCTTAAGGAGGCCTTTGAAGACTAGTCACACTGTCCTTTCCTTTATCACATAGCTATTTGGAATTGAACTGCAGGCATCCCCATCTCATATGGCCACATGGTAGATGCTTGTCCCACGTCATGTCAGATAGCAGCTGCTGTAGGACTCAGGATAAAAAAAAAAAGAGCAGCAGGAATTGACCTGAGCATCACGAAATCTGGCCAACAGCTCACTCCCTGCCCAAATCAAAATATCAGCCAAAAAAAGACGGCTGCAGAGAACAGGCTCTGAGCAGGATAAATTGTTGTGATGAGCTGGGAGCTATAGATATGACACTTCTGTTCTTACTAATACATCTGCCATCATTCACTGTGTTCATTATCACAACAGTTCTTGTATCTTTATTCATCAGTGAGAGCAAAATGACCGAGCCTCTTGATGCCTTTGTCTGTGAAACACCTTTGTCTGCTGTTTTTGTATCACCTTTGCCATCGCAGCTATAACAAATCACCTTGTTAATGTTACAGCGCTTGTTCTTGTGGCCCAGGGTGATCCCTTGTAGACTGGTGGGCCATACTCACAGAACTATAATCCGCCACATTTTCATGCAATTAGTATGCAGCAGAATTGTTCTCAGATACTCGCACACATACAAAAAGATTAAATAAGACCCATTTAATGTCATGAATTGTACTGTTAGGAGTTAATGAGGTCTGGTAGGTTGCCAAAGTCCGACACACAGAAAGCTCAGGCAGGCCAGGAGAGAGAAAGGGAGGAGTTGCTGGGTTCAGCCAGATAGACCTTGAAGTGCAACAGCTGTGCCTTGTCTTTGAGGAGAGGATCAAGTAGTGAATATGAGATAGGCAAACGCTGGCTTAAACTTTCTTCTCTCTTTGATTGTCCTTGGACATCTGCCTCATCTCCTGTCAAGAATGTTTGGCAGCTGTGAGCCCAGAATAACACTGCCGCTCAGCCAGGACGCTATCTCCGTTGTCTAATACTTTAAGCCAACTAGTCTCTGCTGTGTGCCTCGACCGATTTTGAACTATGCTAATGCCTTTAGCTAACTAGGCTTTCTAACAGCCCGTGAAATACATAGAAGTGGAGTCTGCGGTTTATTTTCCTCACGTGCTAATTGGCTTTAATTGTTGGCCAATTGGATTTCAAGTTTAGAAAAGGGTGCCCCAGACAAAAGGAAAAGTGTTAACTTAAGACCGTGGGAGAGATGGGCCTTTCTGTTCAGTTTCTAATGTAGCAGACTTTATGCAGATGCAGAAGTCTCAGGGCAATGGCTGTCCTAGAAAGATTTCTCAAGCATAACCAATGTGGTTTCCTAT
This sequence comes from Psilopsiagon aymara, assembly GCA_024733675.1. Taxonomy (NCBI): domain Eukaryota; kingdom Metazoa; phylum Chordata; class Aves; order Psittaciformes; family Psittacidae; genus Psilopsiagon; species Psilopsiagon aymara. The sequence goes on from JANRGW010006373.1 coordinate 35,429, forward strand.
AAAATATATGCTTCCATACAGGCTGAATGTCATTAATGTTCAGTTATTTGCTGGAGTGTAAATTCCCATCTTTCAGAACCAAAGTGTTTCTGCTTATTTTGCCACAAAAATAAAGAGGTGGGTAAATGAATGCCAGATTAATTCTCATATTTCAGCTGGTTTAGGCACTGGCTTTAGAAGTAGGATTGTTTTCTGCAAGAAACAGCCTTCATTTTGTCCTCAGAGCCATGGCAAGATAGCAGAAAGAAGGGCTTCCATCCTACATGTACCTCAACACTTGTCTAACAGAAACAAGTCCTCTCTGAATAAGAAGGGCACTCAGTTTTTGCACCCACTCATCCTCTGAACAGTAAATCACATTGTAAGATTCATTCTCTGGTGACACCAGTTTTACTACCACTGCATTTCAAAAGAGTTCATGGGAAGAGAATCTGGCCATGTAAATACACCTGTGAGATCAACCAGCCTAAATGACTTCTGTGTCACCTGTAATATACATATCCTCCCAACATCCCTTGTAGATAAGGCAGTGCTATTATCTGTCTTTTGCTGAGGGCACAGAGAGGGAAATCCTCAGAGGTAGTTGGGATCATAAATACCTATGAAAATATGTGCTAGAGAGACTAAAGGCCAGTTTTTCAAAACTAAATTAATAGGATTTGCGTGCTTAACCTGCATAAGCACTTACAAGAACTTGCTGAAGAACTACTGAAAACCTGATCAGAAGTGATTTGCCTAGGTCATATCAACTGCTTTTTGCAGAGGAGAAATCCATGTCCTAAAATCCTATGGTAGGAATTTAGTGCCATTAGGACCCAACCAAGTTCCTAAGCAAAACCTCAGACAGATCCTCATCATTATCACCACATAAAACACCTAGAAATAGTAACAGATCATGGCACTGGGAAGATCTGCTGATTGGCAGTAAAGTTTTCTGCCCCCTTTCCTTTTATGAAGTGGATCCCTTAAAAAAAAGTTCAGTTCAAATCATTTTCACATGCCCATCCAGATGAAGGCACAGTGATGCTGTTACACAGAAGCAGCAACTTGTCTTCAAAGCCATGCAACGTCCATTACCAGATGCTTATAAATCAGGCTTCAACCTTTCTCTTTGACATGATTTTTCAAAGTGTTTTGGAGATTATTCCATAGTGAAGGCCGAGATTTTCTTCCACTACTTCTGGTTAGTTAGCACTATTCAGGCAGTACAAAAAATGATGGCATTTCACCCTAAAAAGCTAATGGAGAATTCTCCCCAGTGAGGGTTTTTAACAGAAGCTGGGATTATTTGAGGTGGACATGGTAGAATAAACCATGCTATTCCAGTTTACAAGTAGTCTTTGAAGGGCTATAGCTAGTGATCCTATGTTTGTCAGACTGGTTTATTTATAGCAGTAGATTGAGGTTAATGCATATGTACAACAACAATTTGAAAGACAACTTTTTGCTGAATATCCATGCAGTCTTTGTGGAAGTTACACCAAAACCCAGGACAGGCAATAAGGTTGTTCAGAGACATGCTCATTCTCTAACAAAACTCGAAGAAGTTTTTTCTAGCCTTTGATTTCTAGAGCAGCCAATATGTCCCCTCTAGCGTCATTATCCTGATTGATAGTCCAGGGCTACTTTTTTTGGAGCAATCACTAATTTGTTCTTCAAGCTTAAGCCTAACCATGTGAACCCTTGGGTCTCAACCTCTGATGGTGTGGTTCAGTGTTTTGAGAAGTTCTGCAAAGTGTTTCCTACTCAGGTGCATTTTACTCACTCCAGATGGAACCAGAGCTGAGAACATCAAACTAGCACACAGAAATGTCCCAGCAGTAGTTCCAGCTCAGATGAGAAATAGAAGTGTTATAAATCTCATAACTCATTGCCCTAACAGAATTATGAGTATAGCAGGATGCTTTATCCAAATCAAGCTTGAGCTATGAACATCTTGACTCCTTTGCTTGTAAAAAAGGGTTTTCAAGAGCTATAAAAGGATTTTAGTTCCATCCTGTCTCCTTATGCTATGTAAACTGCTATAACAAAACTAAAAACAGAGGAACTATGTAGAAGAGTGACAAATTTGCCAAATTCCTCTCTGTTAAATCTAATGCCTAGTGGTTATATCATGCTCTCCTCCATGAAACACAATATTCTCTCCTGGTTTACAAAGCACCAGGGGGGGAATACACTTGCAAAAACTTTCAGCTACAGTGAATCTGACCTGGAGCACTTGTCTTCAGGGGCAAGACCTGAGATCAGCCTCCTCAGCAGTTCAGAGACACCATGGGATTAGCACGAAGGGGCTCCACTGGCTTCTGTGAAACACTGGGTCAGCCAGTGCTCCTTCCTGCTGCTCAAGGGCATCTCGCTTTCTCTGACAGCATTCATGTAAGGTACTTGCTGCTTGTAAAGACAAACTGCTGAAACTAAACTCTTTGCTTGTCTTTCAAGGCATATCTCCTTCCTCCAAGAGCATCCTCACTATGCAAGGAAAAAGCAGTTGATAGCAACTCTGAGATGAGGCTATCACATGGTGCTTCCCCTGCCTACTTATTCTCACTTGGGATTGTCCCTATTTGGCTCCCTTTGTGTCCTACGCTGCAAGAGATCCTACGGCCATCACTGAGGAAAGTAGGACACTAGACACTTTCTGCAGCTAGTCAACACGTCTCTGGGCTTTGTCACGAGAGCTAACTGCAGGCTGATGCCAGTCACCTGCTCCCGCAGCAGTGAAGTGTGCTGTTTTCTAGTGCTCAGCGGTTCCCGAGGAGCTGCAAGTGGATGCGAGTGGCAGATGCTAACAGACACCAGAGAGCCTGAACTGCTGGCCTTGCCTCTCACTGACAAATTGCACCTTCACCACAAACATTTCAGCGTGTAACTTATCTCCCGATCGGAGCGCTTGGCCGCCCCTCTTCGCAAAGGCAGTGTCCTTCCAGGTGGATTATTTTCCACTCAAAGACTGATGCCTGCAACAGCAATCTTGAAAGTCTCCTGCTATCTGCTTCTCACTCCTCACGAGACAAGACAAGACCACCCAGTGATTCGCCTGAAGAAATATTACACCAGCCTGTGGGCCGGCATGCCTGAAATTGGCCCAGGGAGCATATCGACAATGCGTTACCCAGCTTAGAAAACACAAGGGGATTAATAACTTGGACAGTGTGCTGGATAAAACTAAACTCAGATACAATTCCCCATCCAAACCCCGTCAGAATTTTAATCTCTACAGACTTTTAGCTCCATAGCCCAATAAATCCTTTCCATAGTGACTCATTGTTAGCCTGATCTTCCTTATAAAACACACGGTGGAAACAGGGTAACATTTTCCTTTCTTATTGCTCTCCTTTGTAAAACCATCTTTCCTTGTATCTCCCTGCCATTTGCCTGTTAGTCATGGGCTTCACTCCTGAATGAGCCACTTAAGAAATGTTACACTGGTGTCAAATTGATACATGTCTTGTGAATACTTTGTACTTTCTCTTTATTTAATGTGAAAGGACAGAACTGATCAAAAACCGGGGACAAACTTTCAGCCAAAATGCAATCTTTCTGTTGAACAAAAACCAAATCTTTAGCAGAAATTAGAATATAAGAACTCACACAGGCCACATATATTCAGTGTTTCAGATTTTTCTTTTCTGTTGTCCATCTTGGGGAAATTTAAATCCCTAATTGAGGACATTACTTACATTTCTTAGGAAGCCCTCAAAACACACTTTCAAAATGATTCTTTGCCAAATCTGGTAAGATGCCACACAAGTCAGTGGGGCTTGCCTGAAAAGTTGAGCCTGGTGAAGTGTTTTCCCAGATATTTCAAGTCTGGGAGCCATGATGTGTAAGCCAGCCCCTGAGGAAGCGTGTCCAGGTTTCATACAACTTCTGAGCAGGGAAAACAGCAACAACAGAGGTGAAGAACAAGCACAAAACTGCTCTGTGAATTAGCTACCTATCCTAGGCTGCTGCTCCCTTTTCTTCCATAGGATAGCAATAGCAACATCCGCAGAGTACTTCATGAAGCCCCTCTCTCTAGTATGCATTGCCTTTTTAGGATCAACGTTCCATTTCTGGTGATGTCCTGGCAAGTGAATCTCAGATTCATTCAAGTTTCTAGTTTTTTAACCAAGTGAGAACATGAAGACATCATTAATATTGCCCCAGGAGCAAATCAGGGAAGAAACCAAAGTCCTCATTGAAGCAGTAGGTATATGGCACTGAGCACACAGGCAGCTTCGTGGACTACCGTATCACTCCCCATAAGCTTTAAGCAGTCAGCTTGCATTTTGAAATTCAGCGTTCAACACATTACAGAGTCCTTGACCACCCTCCTATAGAAAACAAACCCCTGTTTATTTTGGCAGATGTTCATTTTTCCATTAAAGCTCGCTTCTCTATCTTCTTTCTGACTGTTCAAGGTATTTTTCCTAAGCACATTATTGTGGGTTTAGCCTGAGATGTGAGTCAATCCCCTCTTTTAAAGCAAACTGATTTCCCCACTCCTTTCCCTGTGATATCTATTTTGGAGGCTCTCAACTCCCTGGTGGGCCAGTGGGACATCCTGCAGCCTTTTTATGGCTGGTGGTCTGCAGGAGGGAATAGGATTACATCGCTCAGCAGCCAATGGTGCTGCCTGGGCTTAAAAAAAAACACACACACACACAGCATGTCCTTCTTACTCTGCTTTGCGTGGTGTGTCTGAACCTGCAGAGCCAGTGGGAGCAAGTTCTATAGTGATAACAGTAACCATTGACTTCCCTTTCCCGATTTCACCTCTTTCATTATGTTGGAGAGCTTTGTTCCAGACTAGGAGATTATGCAATGGGCTGAGGAGGAGATGTGACTTCAGTGAGATATAGCACACAAAAAAGTGTGACAAATTGCAATGACAGGGGCTCCAATGGTAGCTTGTGATGGAGTGAAATTAAATCCCTAACCAAACAATGCAGCATTATGCTATATTCTATAGACACCCTTGTTGAGGGTAGATTGAGAGAAAAAGAGACGGGGAAAAAGAAAGATGCACACATACTTTCCCCATCCATGTTCCCAGCTAGCCCTTTCCCCTGGTGTCAGCTTGGAAATAAGAAAAAAAAGCACCCTCAATGTTTAGGCCCAGATGTAGGAGATGTGTGACACAGGCAGAAGTGCAACAGATTGAAGAGATGCCCAGCAAACACCCACAGATTGCAGTGTCATCCCCTGCTCTGCTCTGCTAGCAGCACTGCCTCCCTGGAGACATGCCTGGGACCCACTGTCTCCATACCTCCACACACAGCATCCCAAGCTATTTGCCCTCCTTCCTAATTAAAGTGCTCCCTGAGGAGCCCTGGAGGAGGAGGATGTGCATACACCTTTGTACTCAGCTGCTCCAAACTTCCTTGGGCAATACTGCAGGGTGATCCTGATAGCTTTTTTCATGCTAAATAACTGACCCAGACGGCCTTACTGCCCCATTCATCTCTTCTACATAAACAAACTATTCATTCTCTAAGGGATAGGTGCATCTGTTCACTCAGGCCCAGCTCCTGAGGGAAGCCAACAAGAGACTTGACACTATTTAAAGCAGAAGAGAGCACAACACTGCTGTTAGAGTATCTTTGCTGTCCTGGGGCCATCCAGGTGTTAAATCACTCAGTGGCTTCTAAAGGGTCCAGAGCCAAACACTGAAACAAAAGGCAAAGATGGGGAAGGAGAGTGCCAGATATCACAGCTCACACTCCTCATGTTTCTCTTTTGCTTGCTAGGGTTTTCAGGAGCAGTATATTGACGGGACAGAAAATGAAGTTGACTCTAGGAGGTTAGGAGCACTCAACACGGCTGCAAAGTTTATGAGCTGGTCAGCATTACTAATGTTCTCAGAGTAACACTCTTGCAGGACTCCTGAGCTTAGTTTCCACTGGAAAGAAACAATAGTTCAAGCTGTGAGATGTTTTACATTCAACTTCCACCTCCTCCCCCCTTTTCAGTGGAGTTGCCATGAGCCCAGACTTTAAAAACATTTCAGACTTAAAAGGTTAAGATTTAAGTGCTGCTGATTTTATCTGGGCTTTTAACTAACATAGGCAGGTGGATTAGAGATATGTGTACAATCTCCACTCTAGACACTTGGGTAAATATGCACAAGTGCTGAGTGAGCCAAGGAAGGAATCTGATGTTATTGTCTATTAATTTGAAAGCAGAGATTAAAGAAAGTGCAGAAATCAGTAGTGTAAATATCAAAAAGGATTTCCATTTATATGTAAGAACATTACTCTAGCAGTCTGGCTATTTCAAATAACATGAAAGCTTTTTTTTTTTCTGTGGAAAAAGAACTGTGAATTTGTTTAAATTTACATATTTTCCTCCCTTTGTTTGCAGGAATGGTCGCCATGCTTGCAGCTAGGAAGCAGTTTGCTCAACAGGGCTGGGTTTTGTTCAGAGCCTGCATTTGGCTGGAGGACCTAAAACCAGCAAAAGTATTTCACAAAGTTATACGACAGACAACTGGGCCGGGATTTCCTCCTCCCTCCATTCTCTCTTTTTTTTTTTTTTTTTTTTTGAGTAACATTTGTCATGATTTTTCCCCTTTTTATTTTCACAGCACCACAGCTTGGAAACAGCTTCTGGTTTGCTACTAACATTTTTATTATTCAGAAACATTCATGAAAGCTTGGCAGAAATAATATACAAGTGATGGGGCATTCAAAAGCATTTTGGCTGTGGCTATTGGTCGAGTCAGTGATGTGACTGCCTTTCCAGCTCATATGGTATCACTTCTGCCTTCTCCTTAGATGCCTACAACCTATTCTTACATGAATGTTGATAGCAAATAGTGAAGATCCTCAAATAAATGAAGTGCTTACACTTCCTTGTAGAAAAACTGAAATTAAAAAAAGTACCTACTATGTTAGCATGGCCTATATATTTACTCCTAGAAGAAAGAATATTTTCTCTAGAATTGGAATTAAGTTGTGTTCAAACGCCATAGGTGCTCTTTAAAAACATACTTCAGGCTAAAATACGAAGGTTTTCTCTACTTTTATGAAAGCTTTACAAATTCCTGGAGGTCATCTGAATACTCAAAAATAATGCATAATATGACCCCATGAATCAAATAGGCCAAGCTCAGCACTTTTTTTTAGCAGAAATATTCATGAATCTTTTATCCTCCTCCTTAGTCCACAGCTCTTATTTTCACCCCATTCTCACCTTAATGCAACATTTCTTAGAAACGCCAAGAAACAGGAGCCCAGCTTCATGTTTAATTGCTAATATTTCTAAATTTAGTCGGCATGAAATCCATCTGAGGCTCCAGAGATTTTCCCTGTAATCTGCAGAACCTGAGTTTGAATCTAGCCCAAGAGAGCACCACAGCAAATAAATACCATCTGATCTCTACAGAAATCTGACAAGAGTTCAACTGCTTTCCACCTTGCTGCAAGTATATCAGAGTTGATTTCCCAATGCAGTGCTGTAGGGGAAAAAGTCAATTAAAATGCAACTGTCCCAATTTCAGTGGAAGATACTGATCAGCAGGAATCACTATACATGTGGCTATTTTGCATTAAACAGGCAAATACTATGTTCTTATGCTGGTTTGCTTTATGACTTACGTAACACAGGACAAGCATCAATGACTATGAGCCAAATGACCCCAGTTTTCCATGCAATGATATGGCAATTCCTGTACTCAGCTCATTCTTCCCATCTTTCTCACCTGCTTCTGTGACCTTTATGAATATTACAGTTAAACTCTGCAATATTTTTCTGAAGGCACACAGCATGGGATTGCCAGTTTTGCTATGTACCAGCATTTTCCCTATAAGAGTAGCAGAAAGGCTAGACAGAAAGGAACCAATTCTGGATGCTGGAAACCATCCAGATTTGGTTATCATTTCATTCTTTACTTTGGACTATGTAAATGTCTTATGGAAGATTTCAAGCTTTAACAGCCAAAGGAAAAGGGAAGCTTTCCAGGTAGCTTTCTCTGGAAGCTGGTATCACAGGTCTATGTAAGTTATTAGCCTCGTTAAGTTGTCCCAACTATTGCTAGCATTATATAAATGCAGACAACACTATCTGATTGAAGACTGGATTTGCACATTTTTATGCAGCAGCTATTTGCTTTAAATAGAGAGTTTTCAATATTTCAGTGAGAAAGCCTCAAATCCAACAATGATTCAGTTTGAAGTGGGTTTTGCTCAAGATTACAAATTTTTGTTTGTCAGATCATTTTGTAACAAACATTTGGAAAATCTTATCATGGAAAAAGCCTCCATTTTCCAACCAGTTCTAATGTTAAATGTCCATAAAACACAGAGGAATTTCCTCAGTGAAGCACTTAAAGTATCAGGTCCTCCTAATCCAGTAAGATTAATTATCATGTATAAGTAAATAGGAATCGGTTTTAATTCATTTCCAGATGTAGGAAGTTTAGGCCTGTAAATTACTTTGCTCCAATACTGAATATTGAGACTACATCAATAATTACTGAATAAAAAGCTGAGCCCTGGGTTTTGGGCTCCCTTGAATGGTTTGGATCAAGAGTTCATTCAGATTATGTTACGGATAACAGCTCTGTACAACATTTGGCTCAGGTTCAGTTTCTTTGAGCTTAAGGCCAGGATAGACCTTCAGTTCATCTCCTTCAACTCTCTTTCTAGCCCACACAATTACATTTTACTCACATATTTCTTAGCTGAGCCCAGTGACATTAATTAAATGAGAGCATTTCAGAAATCAAGAGACAAAATTGTTGCCTGCTCTAGGCAGAGAGCAAAAGAAAAAAGTGACACCATGCCTTTGCCATGTCAAAGAGCTGATAAAGGTGACTACGCCTGGGGTTTGTCTCATGTAACTTTACATGTCTATAAGGTAGATGTCTAAATCTGATCTCATCGTGCTAGTACTCCGCTGCAGTCAGTGGAGAGAAAGGGCATTTCTGGTGCACAATTCATCTGCTTTGCCTACTTAGGATGAGACCTAGTGCCACATTTCTGTTCAGTGGAGGGTGACCACCTCAGGTGTGAACAGCTGGGATACAGATACCTAAGAGTCATGTAAGAGCATCCTCACCTTTGTGGCCACATCACAAGCTCTAAAAAATAAGGAGAGTTTTCACACCCTGAAAGATGCCTGATGTTTTAAGCAAGCAAAGTTTCAGGCTATCACTCTCTCCAAATGCAGGAGAGCATACAGGTTGGTCATTCCTGGTTTGGGCTTGTGTCTACCACAAAGGAGAGCTGTCTATCATGCAACATTTTCTTCAAGGCTAAGAGGGGGCTGACTGCATTATCTTTCTTTCTGAAATCAGGAATTGATATTATTGCCATTTCCTTCTCATGAGAGATGCCTAATTTGAAAAGAGGCTTTGAATTTTGCTAAACATTATCAGTTCCTATTTTATTCTAGATTATTATGTAGATTAGGCAAGGACTGGCACTCAAAATTAAATATGAATAACACAAAATAAGAGTAAATTAAAACACTGAAAGATGTCCTGGCTACTCTAGCTTTTATTGTAATATTCTTAATACTACATGACTAGAGGTGCTGGTTAAGGGAATTCAGTTTGATCCCTATGGAAATGTACTAAGGAGGAAAATAAACTACAAAAAAATGTGAATTTGGGAATTCGAAGTCCTACAAGCCATTGTCTTCTGCTTATCTAGCCAGGATTGGAAAATACAGACTAGTGCAGTGCAATCTTTTCCAACATTTCATCTCAGGCATCACGTGTTTCGACTCTCTCCTGAAAGAATAGCCTCTAGGAAGAGGCTGAGTGCAAAATTCACAGCACATAAATTAGCCTCTTTCTCCAGCTAGTGGGTTATTGAGAAGAGATTGGAATTGCTTTGTTACTCAAATGTATTTGACATATTCCTTAGCCATTTTTTTTAGACTCTCTTGACTATTAAATGTTTTGCCCTGAATAGGTGTGATCCCTGTTTAAAGGTGAATTGCTTTCCTTAAATCTAATAAATGAACAACTTGGCTTGTGTGAGTAAATGTAGCAGTTTTCACAAGAACTTGCATCCACACTGTTGATATTGGTATTTGAAAGAAAGAGTATAAGAAATCACACAAAATTAATGGAAAATTGGAACAAAAGAGAAACAGGCAGGGTGAAAGTGAATAGAAAATCTGAATGTTTGGATTACTGAAGTTTAACTCTCCATCTTCATGTAAGTGCAACACATCCTATAGCCCAATGGAGAATCTCAACATGTTACGCATACAGCATGCAAGACACATTAAGAAACTTGATATTCGTTTTCCCACTGATTTCTGAGTGAGTGGATGTGCGGTCAACTGTCTGCTTTTTCCCCTTTCCCAGCATGGCTGGATACCTACTTTTGTTGTCATCAGTCCAAACACATGCTCTATTTTCCCCTCTTTCTAAGCAAAATTCTTACTCCCTCTCTCTCCTCTCAATGCATTGCTCTTGCCTGCCTCTTTTTGCTCCAAAGTGGCAGTGCCTGCCAGAAATCTGAGAGACACGGGGTGTGTATAGAGCAGCCTGGGAAAGGGGCAGTCAGGGCAGAATTGCCCAGCTTTGGCCCAAAACGTGAGGTTTTCAAGCTCTGTGTTAGTTCCTTGAAAAAACAGGAAATAGGAGAAGCAGTAGAAAGTGGCTTGCTCTGCTATTACATGTGTCAGTGCGTGTGTATGTGTGCATGCTTTAACCTGGAATCTATACCGGTGATTAAATGGTCTTTAAATCAAAGCCGATAGATAAATAAGGGAACTATTCCAAAACCAAGGGGGTTAAAAAACACTCTACATGCACCTGCTGGAGACGCTGTGCTGCTGGCTCTACATTTCAACTCTAACCTGTATTTGATATGGTGTTGTTGCAGCTGTGGGTTGGGGTGGTTTATTTAAGTGGCTCCAAATGCTTGTCAGTGTGGCAACCAGCTGAATACATAAAACAGGCTCTCCAAACCCTTTATGGCCCAGGGTCAGAGTAAATGGAATAATAAAATCCAAATGCTTTTGTCTCATTTTCCATCACCCAAGCCTTCTGCATAAATCTACAGCTTTGCAATGACCTTCGCATTCAGTGTCGGGGATGAGGCCGCAGGTCTGAGATACATTTGGTCTTCATCTTAGGTCTTTAAAAGCTTTTTCCAATTAATTTTAACTGACTTCCATAAGGATCAAGTACAGTTTCCTCCTCCCAGCCCCCTCACTCCATATCCCACCCCCTTCCTCACTTGCCCGGCATCCACTTCAACCAGTCAACTGGGGGAACACTAAAGAACAATACTATTGATCACATTATACGTGGTAGCACCAACAGCAAAAACATTTACAAAATGAGTGATTCAACAAATAGGAAGTGGGAGATTTCTTTAAGGGGTTTCAATTTGATGTCTTCCTCACTGTAGGGTATCTGGTTTCCTTTATTTCTCTAGTGTTACATTATCCCTCCTCAGATGTCATTGTGGGGACCCACAGTCTCCTGTACACATGTTTACAAGGGTAGGTCACTATTAAACTAAAATGTATATGTTTGGGTTCAGTGAATCAAAAATCACCTTGCCTGGATCTAACTGCTGAGGACTGCTCCTTCCCCCCTCCCCTTCTGATCTAAATTATATGTAAAGTCACTTCTAGGTGCTTCAATTACATTGAAGAGCAACGCAAACCTCTGTCAGAAAGGAGCCCTCAGGACACCTCCAAATATTCTGGCTTTAAGAAAACATGGATCTTCCCTCCAAATTCCCAAACAGGATTTTAACAACCAGCTAATAAAACTAATGCCTAAAAAAACCACTCATTCCTAGTTTTGTACCTAGTGAAGCTGGGCCAGACTTTGAGAGCTGTAGTGAGCGTTAGGGGACACATTCACAGTTCAGAGTTTTCACATTTATTGTGGCTCTGTTGACTTCTGTAGAGCTGAACAGATCTACATGATCTACATGATCAGAAGACTTGGCACTTACAGTGAAAATGCAGTCAATAAAACCAAAAGTCAGGTACTGGGGACTTGGGTTCAATTGAGACAAAAGAAGGAACAAAAATATCCATAAGACCGCTGCTTTCCTGTAGCATCCCCAAAGGAAAACAATGACTAACTCAGGTCTTCAAAGAAAATCTGTATTTCTTGAGATTTCCTGCCCAAAATTTTGAACATCTTTAAACAAAAGGAAGCTCTGATCATGTTGGCACAGCAGTAAAAGTCCTGTCTCCCGACTCAAATTAAGCACTTCTACCTGATACTTTATAATGTTTATGAATCAGTAATGCAAACTTCTCTTTCTGCTCTGACAGGGACATCAGCAAAGTTCTGAGACACAAGACAATAAAATCCTTCAAACTTCACTACATGATGATCCACAGCGAGGGGACATGCCTTCTCATATGGCCTGACTGTTATTGATGACAATATGAATCAGTAAGGCCGTTAACCATTGAAGTCCATGGAATTGTGCCTCTCAATGTGTTGAGAAAACGAAGGTCTCGGTTGGAGTCAGCTTAACCAATTTTCTCTTTCTCAGTGAAACAAGCAACAAATAGGCCAGTAGCTAATAAAAGTAAGGTGACTTGGCTTCTCATGGTCTCAAAGGCTGTCCTTGGAGTCTCTGATGTCCAGGAACCTGGAAATATCAGCCCTCAAACTTGCACAAATTTATTAATTTGTTAAGAATTATAATTAGAATATTTTTTTCTTTTTTTTTGTTTCTCCTCCAAAAATGAGAAGAAAGAAAACCTTCTTGGGGGCTGTGGGACTAAATGCATACCACTAAAGGTTCACTTCTGTAGCCTGAGAATGGGATCTTTATGTCAATTAATTGTAATGCTTGGATTAAAGACCCTGATTTTTCCATCCTGACTCATGTTAAGTGAGTCCACAAATATCCAGCTTTATATAAGCTGTGCATGAAAACCATTCATGGTCCTATCAAAAAGTCTTGAATGGCTTAAAAAAAAAGAAAAAGAAAAAAAAAAAAAAAAGAAAAGGAAAAAGAAAAAGAAAGAAAAAAAGAAAGAAATCAAAAGAAAACTCATCCAGTTAAACAGAGAAGCAAATAAAGGAAGGGGGAAAAAACAAACAAACACAAAGCAGGTGTTTAGCCAGTCAATTAATTTATATGGCTTCTAGCACAGCACAGGGCATTAACACTACTCCAGCACTGCACACAGGTGGCAGGGTGCATGTCTGGGAGGCAGGCAGGCAGCAAGACATACTGTGAATTTTCTCCCTGAGCAACATGATTACAGAAACAACTGCAAATAACTTTGTGCTGATCCCCAGCGATGCATTCAGCAGCCCCTAATCTTCCAAATGTCTGCCTATGTGATGGTATGGAAACTATGGCATTCCTTCAGCCCTCACCTATGGAGACACATCTGGGCTTTTCTATTGGTTCTTTATTTATGGGGTTCTGTTTGAGCACGTTGAAAAGAAAGTCACATGAAGATCACTTACACAACCGTGAGAATGCAGGAAGATACAGAAACACTGGTGAATGTACAACCAAAAGACGCACTACACCTTTCTCCACTGGAGTTTTTAAAGGTGCTTTTCAGGCATGCACTTCTACAAGAGAAGGAAACTGAGGCACAGAGTGAAACAATTTGACCATGCCATGTAGCAGCAGCAGCAAGCAACCTCAGATCTCCTGCATCAGTTCTCCACGTTGACCTCCAGGAGCCTCCAGCACCTTGGTTTCACATGGGGAACTCTAAAAGCTTAATTGAGAGGCTGCTTTTCCCCTGGAGTGGAATCAAATGAAACAACCTAGACACTCAAGTAGGCTTATTGGTTTAATTTAAAAGCAAGGGGGACTGGTAGCAGGGAGTTCCCAGTCAGGGGTCATTTGTTGTGGAATATACTTCTCACCTTTGTGTTCCTCAGTGCTGGGCTCTGGCAAACTTAATGACATTTGGCATGTCCACCTGCTCTATCAGTTTATTCGTGAATTAGACAGCTCAGCCTAGAGTGGATTGAGAGCTTCTTTTGGGCTTGAGATTTATTATTTTTAGGGTTTTTTAAAAAGAAATATTTGGCTTTTTTAGTGTTGGATTTGTAGTAGTAGCAGGAGTAGGAGGAAGACCCCAAGGTATATGTGTGGGGGGGGAAATCACTGTAATGCATGATCCAGTTTGCCTGGAGGAATGACGTTAATTTAGAGCACTCTGCTTTACCCCAGCGTCTGCTTTGTGATTACACAAAAATAGGAATTTCACAGGATCTTGATCCAGGAGATGAAGCTGACTTCATTTCTTTTTAAGACTTAGGATTTCAGACCAAACATCTGTTTGAAACTTGAGATGAAATTCACATGATTTAGACACAAAGCCATGAGTCAATTAGATGTCCAGCATGCATGGTCAAGATCCTTGGCTCTGATCCTCTGAAAAATTAGCACGTAAGTAATTTTATACACATAAGAAGGCCCAGTACATTCAATGGGATTACTCCGGGTTATTGAGCTTTTTCCCAGGGCAAGGCTCTCAGTTGGAACCAAACCGCAAACCACATCAAGCTCATACAGTTCTCGTACAGACATTATGCACTTCTAAAACCAGAATATTTTTTTCCTCAGGGCTCTGCAATCATCACTCAGCAGCGGGGATACTCCTGATGGAGATTTTGGACTCCACCAGAAGGCAACGATGGGGTGATAGGTGCCAAATCTCACAGCCAGCACCACTCTTGTTTGCGCCCCGCCTAACCTGTAAATCAAATGTACAATAAGGGACACCAGAGGCACGTCACTAGTGGAGCTAAACCCTTTCTAAATGGAGTGGTTTTTTCCCAAAAAGCCCATAAATATTGACAATAGCTTTTCTATGGCACCAAGGGCTTTTCACAGAGTGATTTTTTTCCCCCTCTCCTCCTACTGATATCAAGAAAAGAAGTCCCATTTGGTTTCCATAGAGTGACCTGATCATCTCCATGAGCTATGAGGATGTTTGGAGAGGAGGACCGCCCTCTTAAATTACAGATTCTTGTCAGACTCGGTGGGTGAGAGACCCACGTGCCCTCATCTGGTCACAGAGCACAGCACACTGGCACATTAGCTTCTGAAGCTGCCTTTTCAGTGCTGACCTTTATATTAATGCTAATAGGGTTCGGAGAAATAAAATGTAAATTTATCTCTAAATGGATTAATCTAGGCTGGGGGTGGTAAAGAAAGGTGCAGGAGGGGGTATTGCTTGGAGCATTCGCACTAAAATTAAAACATTTATGTTCCAACACTTAATTTTATTAGTGGCACATTGAAGCTGCCTGAATGCGTAATACATTTCTCAAGTCCACTCTGTTCTCACTCAGACTCTAAGTGTGTGTGCATGCACGCACTGCCTTGCCAGAGTTACACACTATATTTACCTAATCAACACCCTTTTCCTCTCACAAAGCTCATAATTTGTCATCAGGGTCGGTTGTTTGTTGGTTGTTGCATCCCAGATTCACCAGCTCTGCCTCAGACCCCTGAAACTACAAATTGGGCCCTAAATAAACCCTTTTTTTTTTTTTTTGTCGTATCTGCGCAACAGTACTGGTGCCCATTTCTTCACCTCAGCAGTGTTTACACATAATAAGGTTAATTGGTGCTTATGTGTGCTTTACCTAAGCAAAAACCCGAAGAGAGGTGAGTAAACAGCAGTATTCCCACTTTTTAGATAGGGAAATTAAGCCTTAATTGGCAAAGTGATATTTGGTTGAGACGACTGAGAAAAAAAGGGGAAGAGGACAATATGAACTCTAAAAAGTACAGTTTAACATTTGTTGTAACATTACAGCATCCTTCTTGCTCTGCTTGAACCTCAGGAGTTGACTCTGCAAACGTGTTGGAAGTTCATTATTTAGATCAACTGTAATAACTTCCTCTTCAGTGGGACAAGTCAGCGCTCTCTCACATGGTGCCATTTGGTTTCATTTCTTTACAAAATAATTATTCAGTGGAAACCATACAGTTTTGTTAAAATCAAAACATTTTCATAGGAGTAGATCAGCTGTGGCAAAAAACACTGGTGAGAAGAAGTTATGATATCTCATTTCACCAACATCAAAACATTTCTGTTAATTTCAGTTCAATGTTTATATTAAAATATGAGTTTTCATGTTCTGTGTTTATATATTTTTCTTAAATTGGCACCTAACTGCTGTTTAATGTTTTAATACAGTACACATTTTTCAGAGCACCTTTTTTGGCTTGCAAAATATAAAAATCTCAGCTATTCATTCTGACAGAGACCCAGGTTTTCAAAAATGTCAGCATTTCTTTGGAATAGAAACTCTGGGTCACAGCCAGGTCTAAGTCCTTCCCATTGTAAATGAGGCCATATTCATTAGACTTCCAGCCACGGCACACTTATCTTGCACAAACATATATCTACAGCATCATGGCTGGGCCAATGCAGAAATCAGACTTGGCATATGGGGCTGACATAGATTCATTCCTAATGAAACACTTCTATGTAAAAGTGATTAAGCTAGCAACATGCCAGAGAAATTACTCTAAAATCTATTGTTTTCACTGAAGATCTGATCTCTGGAGTTTTATTTAAATCCATTCAGGATCCTATGGACTGGCTCTTATAGCGTGACATAAAGCCTTTCTTTTTGTAGGAAGTCCTGTGGGATTTTTCCGTAACTAGATAACCCCCCAGGTTAAATAGCCAAGTGTTTCAGCACTGGAACAGGCAAAAATCAGGCTGGGTGAGTGGGGAGGAGGAATCAGATCAGCAGTGATTTGGCCTCCTTGTCGCTGCCTCAGCTGATGTTAGCTGTGCATTAGATACGGCTTAAAACATGGTGCAGATGTGAAGCACAGAGGTACTGTATATACACACAGGGTCCCGTAAGGTGAAAAAGGGGGGGGAAGGGGAAAGAGCAGATCATTCAGTAGTTGAAAAGTATCTGATTGCCTAATGTAAACTGTGATTAGTGGCTCAGTGCCTGGACAGTGAGTACTTTGCAGGCCCCCAAATATGGTCCCCAAATCAGCGTGTGTGCTGCCAATCTGTCAGGCAGCCCAGCTGTAACACTTTCTGGCATTGCAATGTCTTCAGCTGGTTTGTGTCAGAGCCGGTCAGTGCGGGGGGAGCTTTTCCAGAAGTTGGCTATAGAGTGTCTGTCTGCCTGGATCAAGGGTGTTGCCAGTTTAAACATCCCAGCAAGGGGCCACCACATCTGGCCACTGAGCCATTAGGAAAAGGGAAAGGTAGGGGGTGCTTAGGAGGGGAGATTCAGAGCTGGGAGATACTGCCAACAACAGCCACCAGTCTGAAAATACAAGGCTTTCAGAGAAAGCTGAGACCACCGCATGGAGAAAGGTTTTGAAGTGTTCAGAGCACAGCTGAAAATTCACAAGTGGCATTAAACTCCCAAGTCAAATTGGATCTCAAAGCCCTAAGCATGCAGACCTCTTGCTGAGCCTTTTCCTCCCTGTTACAAATTGATATTTTATTAGCTCAAAGCCAGATGCTTCTCCTTAAACCAGATTAATCTCCAGTTCATCGTATCACTAGGGACCGAGCAAGGCAAGGGGTAGCAGTGGTGCCAAACATGTGCAAAGTGAACAAGACCCCCAGGTACTGGGGGGGG
>JANRGW010006376.1:0-16804 GCA_024733675.1 Psilopsiagon aymara
AATTTTAAATCCTAAGGTAAGCCCATGTTTCAGAGTCAGAGTTACATGAATACCCATTAGAGATTAAGAAGGAGAAATACCAAAAAGCCAAAACCCAGCCTCACAGGTTGCGTAGAAGCTAGGCTTTTTTTTTCACCTGACAAAGGCATAAACTTCACAATATTTATCAAAAAATTGGTCTTCATGTTACCTATGAAATTCAAATGTAAGAATGTACATTGCCAGAAATTATGGAGAAGGGAAATAGGAAGTTCTGCTTGCAGCCTTCATTAATAAAAAATTCAAAGGCTAAGCTATTTTTCTTCAACAAAGTTGCTTAAAGCACTCTGTCATTGATCATTCCAAATGTAAGTGCATTAATGATGCTATGTATTCCTTTCTTCATGAGGGAAAATGATGGTCTTTTTAATTTGATGATACTGAAGTCTTTGAAAATTCAGTTTGTAGGGGTTTTTTTTCCAATTCATCATACAGGAGAGGAGTACAAGACTCCATAACTAGGAACCACACTGAAAGGTTACATTTTTTCATGTGATTATTTCTGCTTCAGTTTCTAAGGTCATTTTTCACTGTCTGGATATATCTCACCTGATTCCTTTCACTAGTTAATTTTATTATAGTTAGGATCCTTTGACATCAGGACAGTCCCCTGATTTTTAATCTTCACATCTTTCTTGCGTGAAAATTGCTCAAATATCTTCTCCAACCTGAAATCCCAATGAAAGAGAAATAGCCTTTCATAAAAGATCATTTGTACAAATACTCTGCAGAGACTGGATGATGTTACCATGATCACAGCCTCAAAGAATGGTTTGGGTTGGACCTTTAACGATCATCTAGTCCAACTCCCCTCTCATGGGCTAGGACATCTTCCATCCAACTCAACTTTCAACAGTTCCAGGGATGGAGCACCTTCTGTGGACGATGTATTTACCTGTCATGTCCCATTTTCAAATCTCATTGTTCAGAAAATGTTCCATGGTTATCTTAGTGAAAATAGTATATGAAAAATGCAAAATAATCTTATTATTCATTGAAGGAGTTCTCGATTTGATCTGTTATGGTGATTTTTTTTTTTTTTCTCCAGTCAGGACTACTATAAATTCTACTTTCCACTCCATTCTTCTTCAGCCTTGGGAATTTAATCAGCTATTTTGCCCAGTGAGGGAAACTTAGTTTTTTTGGTTGTTTTTTTTTTTTTTTTTTTTCTCTGTGTGTGTGTGCCTTTGGGGGTTCATTTTTTTTTTTTTGTTGTTGTGTTTTCTTTTGTTTTGTTTTGTTTTTTGTTATTATTTAATTAGATATTACTTGTACAGTTCATTGGTTTTGGTTTTTTTTCCAAGTTTTCTAACTTTCTGCCATCACTGTCATCCTCATTTAAGGTTCTGATACTGTTTGAATCTGATATGGAGGATGATACACAATTGTGCTGATATGGAACAGAAGATGAATGCAGTTAAATGTAAAGTGCAGTGGAGGTCTCCAAATCTTGCATTGTATCCTGAGACGGCAATCTACAACATGGCAGGGGGTTGGTCCTTTTCAACCCTGACTATTCTATGATTCTACGATTCTACAGCTGAAATTTCATTAGAAGTGAGCTGCTAATAAAAAATGGAAGAGCTAAAATAGGAAGAAGAGAGTGAGTAGGAAAGGGTTGTGGATGAGGTGGCTATTTCAAAAGATCTTGTTGCATCATTTAATTATTTTCAGCTCGTTAAACAGAATATGTTTTACTTATGTTATGCAGATGATATTTGTGCCAGATTTAATTAGTCTATTGGAGTCCATTGCCAGTTTTAATCAGGTTGTCAGGATCTAAATTCTCTAGAGCCATAATGTAAACAATTCACAAGCTAGCAAGTACTGTATGAAACACTGAAACATCTCCAGACATCTGTGAAGCCTTCAATTGCAAAGGTTCCTGCTTTTTATTTTTTATTTTAATTTGAACTCAATTGTTTCTGCAGAATTCGATCGAAGTCTCAAACATTTTGAATAAATATCAGCCTTTTTCCAGGACCTTTACAAGTTCTTGGAAAGAGCTTATGCTTCACACATTAAATCCATCAAAAATATGATGTGTTCAGATATGATTTATTCACAGTTTTACGCTATGTCATACTCTAAGAGGAGAAAATTTTAATGTAACCTTTTAAAGATGTGAGATTTATTTTGCCATTACTTAGTGCAGTCCCCAAGATTTAATATCTAAACAATATTGCTCAATCCATTATTTTTGTCACTGTCCAACATGACATCCTTGTTTGTAAGTTGGAGAGACATCTGTTAGGTGGACCATTTGGTGGATAAAGAACTGGCTGGATATCCACACACAAAGAGTTGTGCTCAATGGCTCGATGTCCAGTTGGAGACCTGTAATGAGTGGTGTCTCCCAGGGATGGGTATTGGAACCGGTCCTGTTCAACATTTTGTTGGTGACATGGACAGTGGGATCGAGTCCACCCTCAGCAAGTTTGCCGATGACACCAAGCTGAGCGGTTCGGTTGATAAGTTGGAGGGAAGGAATGCCATCCAGAGGGACCTTGACATGCTTGTGAGGTGGGCGGATGCCCACCTCATGAAGTTTAACCATGCCAAGTGCAAGGCCCTACACCTGGGCAGGAGCAATCCCAGGCACAGCTACAGGTTGGGCAGAGAAGAGATTCAGAGCAGCCCTGCGGAGAAGGAACTTGGGGGTGCTGATCTACAATAAAATGAACATGAGCCGGCAGTGTGCACTTGCAGCCCAGAAAGCCAACCATATCCTGGGCTGCATCAAAAGAAGCATGACCAGCAGGTGGAGGGAGATGATCCTGCTCCTCTGCTCTGCTCTCGTGAGACCTCACTTGGAGTATTGTGTGCAGTTCTGGTGTCCTCAACATGAAAAGGACATGGAACTGTTGGAAGAAGTCCAGAGGAGGACCACGTGGATGATGGGGGGACTGGAGCACCTCCCGTATGAAGGTAGGCTGAAGAAGGTGTGGCTGTTCAGCCTGGAGAAGAGAAGGCTGTGTGTAGACCTCATAACAGCTTTCCAGTATCTGAAAGGGGCCAATAGGGAAGCTGGGGAGGGACTGTTCATTAGGGACTGTAGTGACAGGAGAAGGGCTAAAGGGTTCAAAGTTAAACAGGGGAAGTGTAGATTGGATATGAGGAAGAAGTTCTTTGCTGTAAGGGTGGTGACGCACTGGAATGTTTTGCCCAGGGTATTTGTGACTGCTCCATCCCTGGAGATGCTCAAGGCCTGGTTGGAGAGAGCCTTGGGTGGCATGGTTTAGTGGGAGGTGTTCCTGCCCATGGCAGGGGGTTTGGAAGTAGATGATCTTCAGGTCTTTTCCAACCCTAACTATTCTATGATTCTACGATTCTACGATTCTATGAACCCACATTGAACTCGTTGTGGTTCACGTTATTCGCATCCTGAAATATATATATATGTGTGTATATATATATATTAGGTTTTGGTTTTGTTTCAGAATGTTGGCCTGTCTTGTTTCACTGATTGCCATTACCTATTAATGGGGTCCAGCAACAACTACTGACTGGTGGGTTAGCTACTTTCAGATCTTTGGGGATTCTGCTAAACCTGTAATGAAGTTTTTATATTCCTCATAGAAGCAAGCTTATGCAATTTTCTACAAGGCATACTTCTCTCCTAAAAAAATGCTCTAAACTTTTCATGAAAGAATTTATTCCCTTAATCTTTTGCTTTAAAACTTAAGCACAGCTATGTTTTGTATCAACAATTTATCTGTGGGCATCTTCAGCTAATTTCCAGTCAATTCACAAAAAGAAAAACAGATGTAATTGAATAGTCTGTTTGGTGATAGTTCCAGAGACAAGCAATGATTCTATACAATAAAACTATTCACACTTTATGTCTGAAACAAGAAAAATTGGAGACTTGTCATTGGCATATATAGCTGTATGAATTAGGGCTTCTTCCAACTGAAATACAAGGGGCCAGAATCAGTGTTGGAATACACTGGCATGATTTGATTAAATACAAGTGGATTTGTGCCCACTTATATTAACAGGAAATTTGAGAGCATATCCATATGGCTTCTACATCCATAATGGAGAGTGTCCAGAACCAGTAGGCCATAGAATGTCAAAGATTAATTCAAGCACATAATTTTTATTTCACTGATCTGAATAATGTAGACCATCTTCCACAAATGTGCATACAAATTATTCATCCATTCTTATCAACTATTCTCCAAGTCACTTGTTGAGATATTAGCTGTATGAATTCTCTCTGCATTTAGGGAGGAAAAAACTTTGACTCTAACCTCACTGAAATATGAATGAACAGAATGTATATCATCTCCAATAGAAAAGTGTCTCATTCACAATTAGCTTATGATTGCTTTTATTACTAATATGTCTTGAAAACATGGCTTGCTTTTTTAACCAGCCTACACAACTTTCTTCAAAACCTTTCTCTTTATACTTTCTCTCAAAAGTTTGTGTATTTTTCTTCTCACTCAATCAAGTTTTAAATGCTCTTAAAATAGTCAATACATGTGGAGGTCCTCAAAATTCTACTGATTCTAAAAACAATGCATAGCCATGTAGCTTTAATCCAAGGCCAAATGCACTTAATTTCCTCTTCCTACCTCTTCCCATTACACTCTTTGCCTGTAATTGTGTCACATATTATATCTAAAGACAGGTATTACAATTCAGACTTTGCTCATCATGAAGTTGCAGTGCATGACTTCCAATGAAGTTATAAGAGAAGATAAAACTGAATTGATTTCTTCTTAAAGGATCTTGAACAAATCAGAGCAGTATAGTTAGTTCTGACTCTCAATTATTTATATTTAATATAATTTCTAAGGTGATACTGTTTTCTAATTGCATTATGCTTCCTAAATATTATGGACTTAACTGAGTTTATAATTTTTTGCTGTATCAAAGACAGGATCTTGCCTTTTACTGTTAAAGGATTGCTGGATGCTTACTTCAAATTATCCTAGTCCTGTTACTACGGGTTGGTGTCTGGATTGCAAGAACTAGCAATACAGTTGACACAGGTTGACAGTTACTTGTTTTCTCAAGAAAAAGGGCAACTGACAAAATGTGTGAAGACTGAACTATCTTTTCCCCTACAGTTTTCCTGACAGGTAAGGCTGAGACTTGCAGAAATGTCAGGAAGATGCTTATAGTCAGAGGATATATTTCCTACGGCTAAAAAGGCTCCTGTGTGTCAATCCCATTCTTTTCATAGATATAGAATTATTTTCAAGACTTTTGGTGTTGTTTTTTGTTTTTTTTTTTTTTTTTCCTTTTTCCTTTTTTGTTTATGTTTGTTTTTAATAAGGGACAAATATAGTGGATATCTATGAAGAAATACTGGTAGTTTCTGTGAACATCCTTTTGGGTAAAAAAAACCCCACTTGCTAATCTGCTCTATATCAGGAGCTGAATTTTATTTCTGTCTTCTCAAATGTGATGCCAAGTAAGTTATATTCTTGTGATATTTGATAACATGGTTTAATTTCTATAATCGTGTTTCTTAGATTGAGCAATTTCTATTAATTCTTTTTCAGCCTCCAATTGCCCCAAGCTTGTGCCCTTTCCTAATGATGTTAAGAATAAAGCTTTAATTCAAACTTTATTGTGAAAAGTCCACAACTCTTAAAAACAGACTCACTTTCCTACTACGCTGTAGAGAAGAATCTTTCAAATAACCATGAATACGAGGATAAACAAAGTCACAAATACTTCTGGGGATTTATTTCCAGAGATATTTTTATGTACAGTGGAAATAATTTCCCAAGTATAAATTTTTAGTTATGTTTTGGGTTTGGTTTTTTTTTTTTTTTTTTTTTTTTTTTTTTTCCTTCATTTTCTCCAGTGAACAACTCCAATTTTAAATAAACTTGTATAGTAACCTCTATTAAATTCTTTTTTATTTACTGAGGCAAGTTGCTTTGCATTCTCTTTGGACATATTTCTGCATACTTTTTCATAAGCCACAGCGAAAGAAACAGGTACTGAGAGCTTATAAATAACCTGAAGGTTATCTACTTGATAGTATTTTCTATTTGTTTGAGAGTTGTTATGATGTTTTCTTGAGCTCACTGGGTTTATTTTTTTGTGAGGGAAGTTCATGTAGATATGGCTCCTGCTTGTAACAATGGGATGCTTGAATGGGGCGTTGCTTTTGACTTCAGTTGATATGGTAACAGGGGCTTGTGTCATCAAGAAATAACCAGTATCCCCCAGGAAAAAAGTTTAAAAAACCAAAGGTATTTTGAACAAGTCAGAAGACAAGGACAATGGAAAAGAGCACAAAAAGATAAAGACTGCACTTGGTAAAGCCCTCTGTCAGGCAGATCTTATTGCAGACACAGAAAAGATTTTCAAGGACTTCCAGGGATATGCTCAGTTAGAGAGTTAGAGTCTCAAATCTTTGTGGAAATATTGTTGCCAAGGTAGAGAAAACTCTGTGGTCCCTCTCTGTTTGGAAACATCTGGTCTCTGGTGATTTTTAAATTGTTTTATTTACCAGTTCTAATATGTAACACTTAGGAGAGATGGTTTCAAATCTTCCTTCTGTTTTGTTGGAAAATAGAACCAAGATTTTTACCCTTCCATAATATTTATTTGGGTATAAAGAATATTAGTGCGTTTTTCTGTCTCTACTGCAGAAACTGTTTTACTTAAATGAATATTCATTGCAACAGAGCAAATTACTTTGTAGCTATTTTTTTAGGGCCCCTATGTGAGAGGTGAAACCCCGGGCTCTTTCTTACATTTACTTAGTAATAAAACACTTTACAAAATACAGAGGTCATGCACAATACCTTATAGCCCATTAGCACTCAGCAGTAAAAGCAGAACTCAATTTCTGTTCTGAAGCAAGGAAACAGACAAATATGAATTGAGGTCTCCCTTTCAAGTTAACTGTCCTGTCCTATTCTGGGAGTCTGTTATTTCACATTTCTGTCTGCTGCCATTTGAAGATTTTTAAACCCTCCTGTTCAATTAAAATTCTGCAAATAAAGAGTCTGAGTCCTGTTCCTTTTAGGTAAGGATTTCTGAAAGATGCTGCTTCAATGTTAAGTGAAAATAATGTTTAGGATTTTTTAGTCAAAGACCAAATAGGGAAAAATCAAGCTGTTGTGTAATCTATTGATCCCATCAGAAGGAAAAATAAGTATCATCATGCAAACTGAAGAGTGTTTTTTATTGCATAGGAGAGTAAGCAAGTTGTATGGAATTCAGCAGTATCAGTGTAGAGGTCAGCTGCCATTTCATGTGTATGTACCACTTAATAGCTCTCCAGCATCCTGACATTAAGGAGCAGAATTTAAAAAGAAAAAAAGAAATGTTCAGGGGGTTTCTAAGCAGAAATCCAGGTAGGATATCCTCTAAAAGGAGTTGTTTCTTTTTTCTTTTCCCAGAAATAAGCCCTTCTAAATGAAAAATTTTGTTATGGAAGTAAGCATCGGGTAAAAAGTAGCAATTCTTTCAAGTATATTCGTTTGAGGAGGAAGAAATGCCATCATGTATGTTCAATTATATTTAACACTACTTTAAGATAATTTTGATAAATTTGAACTCTACTACACCTGCAAAATTGAAGTGTGCATAGTCTGCTTCAATACCTGAGCTGTCTGAGAAACTAGTTTTGCCATGATGCAGCTGGTTCTTCACCAGCCTCCTGCAATATCAGGTGCAGCAGGAGAAGGAATGCTTCCTGCAGGGAAGGAGCCAGGAGCCAAAGTCAGCTCCTGGGATCTTAGCTCTGTAGGCAGGACCAGGGTGCTGAAAAGAGCATTTGCCATCAGTGTAGGTTTTGAGCACCAACTCTTAGTTGCTCTATTATGGGATATGCTTAAAGTTTTCTCTACTGTGATTCATTATTCGTTAAGATTTATTCTGTCTTTTTGAGCAAGGTGTTTCCAGTTTTACTTCACTACTAGTTCAGATATAGCTATTCTGGGTAATTTGCCAAACTTCTGGGACTGCAAAAAATGATCTACATGGGCTCTTTCATTTATAGAATACTCTTCAGTTGCTACCTACTGAACCTCAATTTCTGCATGTAGAGCAGCCACCCAAAACTTCTCTCGACTTTTCTCTGTATAATGTTTAAATTATTGTTACCTATTTTCTCAGAACCTCGATGGAGAAAAATGTAGGGAAAACTGAATAAGAGCAAGAAATATAAATAAAGTATGTTAAATCCCTCTTGAGGGAAAAGGGGGCACCCTAGAACAGAGAGGTAGTGGAGATGAAGTTAGACACAGATGCTCCTACTGCAGTATTAAAAAGGCCTCTGAATGCAGTCTGGAGGAACAGAACAAAAAAAAAGGACCAGCTGTTGTCCTGCTAATTTTACCTAGAGTATTAACTAGATTTGTTTTTCGTTTTGGTTTGTTTTTTGACAGAAGGAAGCATGGCATGCAAAAAATTTAGTACCTGAAATATTTTACTGTAGTGTAGGGCCTAAGGCAGGAAATACTTCTAAAGCCAATTGGTGATTACACCATCCCCACAGTGTATCCAGCACAGGTACTTTGTGTCAGGCCACCTGAACAGGATAAATAACAGATCAGGCAGCTAATTTAAGTAGATCTTCAAAAGGCTGTGTAAGAGAGAGGTTGGTGAGGGAGTATGTTCTTGAGTTTGTTTCTTAAGTAGCTAGTCAGCAACAGTAAGGAAGTTTTAAGTTTGCTGGGGAGCATCCTATTAGGTTGGTCTTGTGGCTCAAACAGTTAATAGTGATTCAGTTAAGGAATTAAATTGGATTCTGAAGAACAAACAGTAAAAAAAGTTATGATATTAATAAAGCTTTGAAAAAAGTTGAGGTGAATTGTAAAAAAAGTGTCTATGGAAGTTTTTTTTCTTCCTTTGATAGTTGCTTTTTAGCTTCTGTGCTAATGTGTTTGTATGTTTGCATACATGTCTGTGTCTTTCTAGTTTATAGGTGCCAGCATCCATATTCAGTATCTGAATATGGGATCCACAAAAATCCAAGGGTATGACAGTAGCTGTAACTTAAAAGCTGGTTGAATATCCAAAGTAGTCCTTTTGCAGGATTTTAAGTAATACATACATGTTTCTGTGGTAATAACAATACTATTTCCTTAATGTAATATATACATATAATGTACTGAACAGTATAAATGGGAAAATATTCTTTTATTCCTCCACTTAAAAGAATTGGAATGCTATGCTTTTTTGCAACCAGTTTGGGTTTATTTTTATTTTTGTCTATTGCTCATTTGAAGTTTTCTAGCTGATATTTTCTAGCATTGGGGATCACTGAAGGAGACAAAATAATTGAGTTATTTTCTTGAGGGAGAGTTTTTATTTCACTTGGAATTAAATTTATGCCTTTGCTGTATTTGGTAGCTTTTGATGTATCTTTATGGTATGCATACAGAGATGTAACTGTAATTTCCTCTAATCCCATATAAAATATTAATTTTGTTCACATCTTTCATCTTTAGAGCGTACTGGGTTTGTGATGAAATTTAAAATGAAGAATTTGAATGACGTTATTGTTACAGTACTCCCTGGATGCAAGGTAAATCTGTTTATGTTGCAGTTCAATAAAGCATCATTGCTTGATTGTGTCTAATTAACTAAAAACCTGTGTTTTCATATTACCAAAAAATGTGAAAGCAGGGAAGCATTAGGGAAGAAAGAAAAACCAAAAAAAAAAACCAGAATGACAACCACAAAAGTTATAAGCTCTGATGCTGAGTTTGCTTTAGCAACTACAACAATTTCTTTTTTTTCTTTTTTTTCTTTTTTTCCCCCAGTGGAAAACTGTCTGTAAAAAGAGATGTTCTATATTGTATCTGATAAAATAATATATTTAGGAACAAACTGGTGAGTTAATATTCAGTCTGTGAAGCTCTTTTCTCATTCCTTAACACATACATGCTTACTAACTTTCAGTATTCAACTCAAGGTTAGAATTGTGGCATTATTTACAACTAGAGGGATGTCAGTATTCCCGGAAGAGTTCTGGAAGTATGCTCTGCACTGTGATGATGTCACTTTACATGCTTTTAAAAGAAAAAAAGTCTTTCCAGTCTCCTCAGGAGGGACTATATCTTTTTCTTCACTCCTTAAGTAATTTTGAGCATTAGCTCAATTAAAACAGAGACATTACTTAAACAGCAACTAACGAAATTATTTCAATTAAAAATAAGCCAAGATCATGGTTTATTTTAATATTTTGATTATCACTGGTTATCACTGTATTTTTCTTATGACTGTCAAGTATTAGTAGAAATCTTTCTTTGACACTGAAGATGATGTATAAAATCCCTGGGGTATTTAAAACAACAGAGAGCTCCCGGCATGTACTGGTGCCATGGAAACCAGTATTTACTCTGACAGATCAAGAATAACCTAGCATCTGGATTTGTCAGGGGTTTCACATTTTTTATAGGGAAGCATGCACTCATCATAGAATGATACTACAATGAAAAAAGCAGCATAAAATCGAAGAAAGCACCACATAGATAGAAGCAATGAAGAGTTGTTGCTACACTTGCAGTGCATGATATTTAGTAGCATATTTAGTACAATTGTGAATGTGCTGCCGGATTAACCCCTGGAGTCAACATTTTGGCAGTTTGGGCTACTTGAGGGACCAACAAATGAACCCTCTTATATATTCTGTTCTTCTACAAACACTATGGGGGGTGGCCACTTCTCAGTGAGCTGGGCACAGGATTTTGTGGAGTTTTTTGCATACCTGGGGTGAGATGAGCTATATAACCCATGAAACTAGACTGTTGAAGGTTTGTTGCTAACCAGTTGCTATTCTGACTAGTGTGTTTCTACAAAGATGGAAAGCACACCTAAAGATGAGACTAAAGTAGTCGTAATTCACAGAGGAAAGGGGAGTTTACACTTGTCACCCTGGAAAAGTTTCCTTGTAAGTTATTTTTAATGGGTTTTTTGTTCAGCTGTAGCTGGTATAGGTAGTACTCAGAAGTAGCCATGCAATAGGCACGTACTTAAAATAACATGAATACAGTTTCTCATTGTGTGTGATGACAGTGAAACCCAAATTTTTAAAACTGTCCCCCTTTAAGCAGTTTCATAAAGTAGTCTCTGAAAAGCCATTCTGACTAAGAACAAGTTAATTCACAGCTACATTGGCATCATTACTGTGGGATGTGCAGGTGATAATAAACATCTGAATAATAGTTGAAATTATGCACTTTGCTCTTTATGGAAAACCAGAAAAACTAAATAGCTTGAGGGCTTGTGTTCATTTGTTTCTTTTCCATTACTTGCATATATCTGTTTAGTTGAAGGTAGTGATTGAAGCACAAAATAGGTACATGGCAGCAATTTTCTATTTGTTAATGCAGTAGGATGTGACCTACTTGAGTATTCAAAAAATTTGAAACAATACAAAAGAGAAATCAATTGTTTTCAGTATATTCATTATTCTCAATAGATTCTAACCAGCCAAATTCAAGTAGGCTGAATTGTTCTCAGCCTCCAATGCTGGTTAAATAAAAACAAAGGTCTTACTTCTTTTATGTAAGATGTCCACAATATAATTCACACATGTACAGTTTTCAGCCCTTCTCCCTTAAATGTTTCTCTTTGTGGAATAGTCTAGTAATTGGTCAATCAATTTAAAGAGTGGCATCACGGCAGCTGCTTTCTGATAGTTAACTATATTAGAATTATGCCCATTTAAAACTTATTTGTTTCCTTAAGTAATTAAATGCAACTTGGATGTTAAGACATGTAGACACTGGCCAGTGCTATAAAGCATAGTCCCTCTCCTGTCCAGGTGTATAAAGAAAATTCCAGTATAGACAAGAAATGTTTACTGAAATTATAAACAAAGTAAAAGTTTGCTTCATCTAGTAGCTTACAACATTCTCGAAGTATCAGCAAACTTCTACTGAAGTCATGCTTCAGTATGAAGGGCTGTGATTTCATTGGTGCTTACCTGGAGGGACCTTTAAAATTAGAACTAAATCACTGACTTTTACTCAGATGTTTGACTTTTTAATAAAACTAGTGGCAGATTTTTCCAAATGAATGACATTTTAGAGGCTCACAGTTGTAGGTGGAACTTCGGTCATTAAAAAAATTTCACCTCTGGTTTGTTTTCTTTGAACTAACTGAATGCTTTTAAGTCGCAAAGCTTTCACATTTCTTGAATCTGTGTTGGAATAAAATGGAAGAAAAAATACATTGAAGCTGTGCGTTGAATGAGCAGTGAAAAAATCAAGTGGCTTGATTCCGATGTACCTGAAATGCCTATGGGTTTAGTACAAAACTGTATTTAAAAGTGACTATAAGTAGTATGACTGGTTTTGGCCTAACATGAAAACTAGGGATATACTAGCAATTTTTCTGTGTTCAGACTAGATCATGACTCTTTTACTGTATACTTCTGTCAAAGTTTCCTGTATTTAAAAGTTAAGAAAGGGGAGAGGAGAAGGAAAGGATTGTCAGGTAGATTGTGGCAGCCGGAGTTCATGATGGTCAAACCGAATTGCTTCCTTGAATTTGGCTGTTCACAAATTCTTTAAAAGACCTTAGCTTTCTCTAAAACAATTTTTCTTAACTAAAAAGGTAATTATGAATCTTTTGTAATTGTTCTCTAGGCTTTGATAATTTTAAGCTTCTCAGTAAGTAATTATTTGAATATATTACCTAAATGACAAAACCATTTCAATAAAATTATCTATGCTGTTTGAATTGGTGTATTAAAGACAAGTAGCATAAAATTTTATACAAATATATTGATTTCAACACTGACAAGCTTGCTTTCACTTTCTTATGCATTTTATGAATTTAAGGCGCTCTCTACCTTGAACTCCTTAACTTCTGCTCTAATTAATTTTGTATTTATCAGAATAATGACTAACCTGCTGTCTTTTTTCATTGCTAAACACATAGGCAAGGCTGTTTCTTTTCTTTTTTCTTTTTCTTTTTCTTTTTCTTTTTTTTTTTTTTTTTTTTTATCTCTTTAAGTCCTGTGAAATGGGTGGGGGGAAAAAATCACAAGGTTTTAAATTTAGTGAGTCAGTGACAGCTGTTCTTGCTAAAATAAAGTTCTTGCTGATCCATGGGTACAGTTGGGGATTAGGTACAGGTCCAAAGCCTTCAGGGTTGTTGAAGTAGATCTTGGTGGAAAAAATAGAGGGCATATAAAAGTAAGCATCAGGATGACAGCTCAACAAAAATCATTAATGACAGCCTTTTTCACAGAAGGCTAACAAGTGAAACACCTGCATGTGATGACAGTAAGGAAAATGCCTTGGAGTCATGTCTGTTGGCCTTAGTTTTTCCAGGTCAGCCTGTACTCTAAGCCCTTTTCTAAGAGAAGTATGTGTGACAGGAGGAATTCACCTGCTGTACTGCTCTCTGAGTGATAGGAGCTCCTGCCTTACAAATGAATGGAAGAATGAATTTCCCTTAAAAAGCACAATATTATGCCATCTCACATCGTGGAGGTTTTTGACCCTGGCAGTCTTTGAAAAAGTAGATGTATTGGAGTTTCTCAATGATGTAACAAACCATCTGTTCTGAGTGGAATAAAATACAGAACAAATATAGTCATGTGAGAATAATTTAGTTGTTTGTCAATGGAGTTGCTAGTGTTGATATGGGGATTTTGCCCAAAATCAGATTAAGGGTGCTAATTCAATCTGTAAGTTTCCTACTTCAGTCATCCTGACTTTTTTGAAAACTGCACAAACCCCTTCATTTCTAAATGTCAATGCAAATTAATCTTTACCTATGTTGTTCACCAGGCTTTTTTTCCAACTTATACTGGCCAAGCATCGAGAAGGGGATTTTTCAGGGCTGTATGGAGATGACACAGTAATGCAGTTCACCTGTAACTTTAATCCTGGGAATACTTGTGTTCTAATTTATTTTGAGAATATTTGAGAAACATTTTAAAGTTTATTTGACCAATTGCTATAGAATCAATATTTGAATTTCTAATATGAATAGTTATTAATGCTTTTTAATACCAGAACATTGAAATAATGTTATCACTGAATGTTAATGTACTCGAAAACAATTACTTTTATGGGCTTCTAAAATGTGGCTGAATCAGATGGATTGTTTGCTAAGCTTCAATCACCACTTCAATTCTGTCGGCCCCTTCTTGAATCTTAAGATTAACTTTTTTCATATTGTGCAGTTTGCCTTTAGACTAAATGAGAGAAATGTTTCCTTCAAGAAAACAGGACAGTACTTGTGGTTACAAACATTTCCTCGCACATTGCCCATGTAGTTAAAATTGTTCCTGGTTTGCTTTTTTTGTTTTGTTTTATTTTTTTATTTTTTTCCTAGTGACTCAACTCTGCAGCAATCATTTGAATGAACTGATTAGTTCTTTGCAAAAGGGAGTAACATTTTGGCAGAAAAAGCTTTTTTTATATGTGCTACATGTGTGAGGATGTGCATGTATGTGTCTGTATTTATGAACAAAGGGGAAAGAAAAAGGTAGTGTGAATGATGGTTTGTGTGCATACAGAATCATCTGCTCTGGGTTCTGATTTTGTTACTTTGGAGTTGGCAGAGGAAGGAATAAATATGATGTGTAGTGTCCTATCATACAGAATAATTTCTGTCTAGGTATTTTAGACCCCAACTCTGCAAAACACTGAAACAACATTCTGAGTGAAATACACTGAGACCAGTTGTACTACATTACTGAAATGGGTCTGGTATAAGCAGGATAAAAGGGTTGTAATAGTGGTGGGAGAAGCCAACTTAAATCAGAGGGGAAAAAGGAAAGGGGCTGGTGATGCTTGTTAAACTTAGAGTGGGTTCTTTTGATCTTTGCAACAGGTACTTCAAACAAAAACTTGATGCAGACTCAGTTGTTCTGGAGGCTGGACAGGTCTGTTTGATAACTAGGAGTATTAGAATCATAGTGCCACTTCTGTTCTTGATATAATTCAGTCAAAAGATGCAATTTAGAGTAACAAGTTGGCATTACTGAGTTCTGGATCTTGGCAGACTGATATTTCAGTAGAATCTAGAAATCTAACAGAAAAAACCCCATTATTTCTTAGCTGAAGAGGATTCTATTTAAAACTGAAAGCATTTTTGTTTTCTAGCCTCTGCCACCTAAGCTTTTTAATCTAATTTTCTGTGTTTGATGAGTTAAGGAGGTTTGAGAAGTTGGCTTTTGCAATGCTAATAACTGAAAATAACTTGTTTAGAGTCTTGAGATTCATTGAAAGTATTTAGTAATCTGTGCAGGTTTATAAGTTGGCAGAGGACAATTTCAGTTCATGTGAGATTTATAACAAAGGGCTATAGTTGCTGTAATATCCTGGAGGGAAGAGGAGGAAGAAAAATGATCCCATACTACTGATATAGACATTTCATGTTACACATCCTAGTATTGCACAGGTAATCTGTTTTTGAAGAACAGTAAACTTATTTTGAATTTTCCTTTCTTGTGGGAGACTTGAAATATAGCACATTTACACAGAAACCATTATTTTTTTTAGCTGTGTGCTTTCATTACTCTGGACAAGGTATGGGGGAGGAATCAGGATGGCTGAAAAATGCAAGAAGATGGGTCTTTGAAAGGTGTCACTGTACCTATTGACTTTTTTTTGCATGTTCTTGTTTATTTTGATATGATTTTCTTTTAAGAACAATATCTGCATACATAAAAAAAATCATACATTGATTGGTCTGTCCATTAGAATGGTGTATAATTGCATTAAGAATAGACCTTTGGAATGTAATGGATGGGGTTATAAGCTGTGGTCAAGATTACTGTTGTAAATAGGTTGTGAACATTAAACTTTGTTAACAGGGGATAGAATGGTTAGAGTTGGAAAGGACCTTAGGATCATCTAGTTTGTGCTAATATTGAATTTTATGGTGTGGGGAAGATTACAACAGGTGTAGCATATCAACTATGTATAGTTCTTATGGGATCTATCACAGTTCGTTTAAGAATCTTTTACACCATAGGGGAAGTAAAGAGTAGATGCAACTGATCCAAATTGCTAATTCTGCCAGCAAGATGGATTCTGTTTTATACTCTGCATTAATTTGGAGATTCACTGGGTTTCAGTAACCTCTTGGGCTACAAGCCTGTGTAAAGTGGCATTCAAGAGCAATTCCTGTAAACACAGTAAATTTGTCAAATTGAATGTATTCTTCTGTCTCATGGTGTTACTTGCTGACAGAGTGATTGTTAAAGCTACAACTTGGTATTTGCTTTCTTGAGTTATATGTGATATAAATTAGAATATAAAATAAGGAGTTCTTTTCCTAAGTACTCATTTTGCTCTTACAAAAGCATGAAAACCACGATGACTTTCACTTCCTAAGAGTAACTTTTAAGATATTAAATTTTGTTATTTATCCATACTCTCAATACTCAATCAGCAAAATAACAACTGGAAAACTATTCTATGACTAAATAGAAAGTTATATATAGAATCATAGAATAGTTAGGGTTAGAAAGGACCTTAAGATCATCTACTTCCTACCACCCTGCCATGAGAAGGAACACCTCACACTAAACCATATCACCCAAGGCTATGTCCAACCTGGCCTTGAACACTGCCAGGGATGGAGAATTCACAGCTTCCCTGGGCAAACCATTCCAGAAAAGAATTTCTTCCTCAGGTCCAATCTAAACTTCCCCTGTTGAAGTTTGAACCCGTTACCCCTTGTCCTATCACTGCAGTCCATAATGAAGAGTACGCCCCCACCATCCCTATCGGCCCCCTTCAGATACTGGAAGGCTGCTATGAGGTCTCCACACAGCCTTCTCTTCTCCAGGCTGAACAGCCCCAAC
>JANRGW010006379.1:0-13267 GCA_024733675.1 Psilopsiagon aymara
GGGGGGGGGGGGGGGTGGGGGTTCTTTTATAAAAATCTGTGAATGAACAAAATTACAAAGTTTAGTAAAATCGGAAGAACTGAGAATTAACTGCAATGTGTTGTTCTGCTCTCACAGAGCTCCTTAGTGAAAGATGATTAAGGAAGAAATAAACAAACAAATAATACTACTAAATAAGCCCCAGAATGTTCATTTATCTCTCTTGGCTAAATTGCCCTTTCAGTCTGTCTGTTTTATTTGACTCTGAGGGTGGTGAGACACTGGAACAGGGTGCACAAAGAAGTGGTGAATGCTCCATCCCTGGCACTGCTCAAGACCAGGCTTGACAGAGCCTTGGGTGACATGGCCTTGTGAGAGGTGTCCTTGCCCATGGCAGGGGGTTGGAACTGGATGACCTTAAGGTCCTTTCCAACCGCAACTATTCTATGATTCTACAGCACTTTAAGTGAACACAGCATTCAGGGACATGTTTCTGCATGTACATTTGATTAGATAGAGGTTATCACAGTCTGTGGAATTACACAAGCATAACACCATGCCCCAGTATTTCCACTGTAATAAAACAAGTGGGCAATGTGGTCTAAGATCAACCAGATGATGTACTGACTCCTGATAGGGTCCTCCTCAGCTAATTTAACCACAATGATTTGGGCTGTCTTCCTCCTCATGCCCCGATATCATGATAAGAAGGGGATGATGGAGAAACTACATTAAACACTGTATGCGAACAGCGCTCTTCCAGATCTGCCATTTATATTCAGGTACTTGGGACAGAACAGCCATCTGGTGATTCAGAGTATAGATCCTTTTCATAGCATTGCAACAACACTTAAAATCATCGTTTAGCAAATGTGCATTAGTTAAAGCCAGCCTCTGAGTTGCTGCGAAGGGATAAAATGCGACTCCTGTATTTAAAGCAAAACAAACAGGGGTGAGTTGTAAAGCACAGAGCACAAAGCAATCTAACCTGAAGCAAGGAATCTGTTGAATAATTTAACCTGGCAATGTGAAGTTTCAAAGTTCCTGATATATATAAGCAAAACACAATGAAAAATAAAGGTCTTTATTTCTGGCCGGTTTTCTTCTATAAAGGAATATACCCAGAAGCTATGTTCCTGCTCCTTCTTGCCAGGTTACCTCTATCATGAAGTACCTCTGAACCTGCCAGTCATCAGAGATCATTAGCAAATTCAGATTGCCTTTGGTCACCCACATTTGCACACACTGGAATTCACGGTGAAATACAGCTCCTCATCAATCTCTTTGATGCCACAGGAACCAGGAATACAGCATCCAGTTGTACTCCCAAAATGCTGTCTCCCTGACAGCTAACTAGGATGGCGTTTAATCATCACCCAAGAAACCCAAGTTTTGTTGATTCAAAACCAAGAAACCCCATCCTTTCCTGTGCAGCAGTATCTCACTCATTACATTCTGTACCAAAAAGGAGACAGATTTAAATTGTGTCATCTAAATCCTCTTTTACTTATATATGGAAAAATCCATTGTTCACAATAATAGACAGGATTTAATGTCATCCATGCTGGAACAGAAAGAATTAAACTAGTCAAAAGGAAAATCACAGATGGCAAAAAGAAATGGCAGTAGCTAAAGATGACCAAATAAAAAAGGCAGAGACGTGCCAACAAAGTCATGCAGATGAGAGAAGCAGAGAAATGAAAGAGTTTGGGACCCTAAAGACTTGGAGGATTAGCTCTCACTAGGGAAAGTTAGTTTGGAAGAGAACGAGAAAGTACCAGGTTAAAATGGAGGTCTATTTGAGTCATTTAACCTTACTCAGAGAGTGAATAATGCCACTGCAAAGTACTGAGATTTCTTAAAGAAAGCTGAAATTCCAACTCCGGAAATGATTGGATATACGATTTCACGGATAAACTAGAAATTTCCATTTCCCATTTTTTACTTTAACAAGATCATCATTTCAGCACTTTAAAAATTAAACTGGGAGCAAGTTGGGTTGTAAAACCCCAGCATTCTTATCAAGACAGGAACAATCTAATCATAAATCCCAGCAGCCCATTTACCCCTGGAATAAACATTGCTGAGGTATTTGCCAAGACAGCAAATAAGTAAGCTTTCCCTTGCTTCCATCCTCATGCTTAGTGGGGCGAAGATTTAGCCATATTCTAACACACCCCTGACCCTAATGATATCCTAATGACTTTCCTGTATTCCAGCCATGAGAACAGCATTAAATAAACCGGAGAGGGGAAACATGCCCTCCTCTAAAGGACACTGAACAAGCACGTGATGTCAATAATTTCTCTCTCACATACAGCCAGATCCCAGCATCCTTCATCAATGTCAGTTCAGGTCCTCAAGGGAAGAGTCACACTTATTTGTAACACTGTTTGCTTTAGGTTTGTATGAAAAATGAGATCAGAAGTATCAGTGGTCTATGTATCTGTGTGCATTCACAAACCATCCATGCCATTTTGTAAAGGACTACATATTAGCATTTAAATTAACTGCTGACTTCACAAGATACTGAATTGCACACATGAGGTCTCAATCTGCCCCATCATCTCCTCTGCAACAAGCAACCAGAAGAGGTACAAAATCGAGTGAAGGAGAATGAGAGATACAATATAATGCCCATGGTAGGGGTTGGAACTGGATAATCTTAAGGGTCCTTTCTAACCCAAACCATCCTGTGATTCTGTGTGCGTATTCCCATATCAGGAAGCTCTCCAAACCAAAGCAAACAAAACTCTAGTACTTGCTATCTTAGGGAAACAAAACCAAACCAAACGCCAACCTTTTGTAGTGTCTGGTACGTCTTACCAAGGAGATGCCACTTGTGCATTGTCCCATCTGCAACACCCCTGCGCTGTCTCCTATGCTGTAGTCCACCATATGCGAACCAGACAACACAGAAAGACTGACCAAAGCATGATGTACATCTATCCCCACAGTCTTCTGTGAGATTGGGGAAGGAAAGTGGGGGGAAAAAAATAACATAAAGAGTGAACAAGCTTCCCTGATGCCAGATAGACAAAACCTAAATCTTGCTGCAACAGCCTTCCAACAAATATTTTTCTCTTGTCTATGGCTGGGGAGGAAAAAAAATGACATCCTATAAATCAAACTGATTCAGCCCAAGCAACAACAGACCAGCAGAAAATTGTTCTGAGGGCAGAAGCTATCCAGAACAGCAATTACAGACTGAGTTAGATCTCCTCTGGGACCAAGCAGCAGCCAGTGCGGGGAGTTTCTCTCTCCCTCTTGCTCGCTTGGGCTGTCTTAAGCAGTCTGTGTCATCTCAGGGAGCGCAGCACTGCACTGGCATCATTAAAATAGCCTTGCTGAGCTGCAGCATGCTAATCCACATCTGCCTTGGGACAGCAGACAAGGAAACACAACATAAAGAGTGTTTCTGTCCATGAAAATCCAAAAGGAGAGACTGTGGAAGGTGAGGTGCTTCAAGGTCATCAGAGGTGAGACCATCGCAGAGGACACATCAGCAGGCATCAACAGAGATCCTGGAGCCAGTTAGATAGAGTAATATTATTCACTGTGCCCGTTGATCCTGGCTAGAAGCCACATGCCCACCAAAGCTGCTCTATCATTCTCCTTTCTAAGCTGGACAGAGGAGAGGAAAGACAATGAAAGGTTCATGGGTTAAGATAAGAACGAGGAGATCACTTGCCAACTACTATCATAGGGAAAACAGACTTGTCTTGGGGAAATTAGCTCAATTTAGGCAAAGACTGGGCCAGAAAGAATGAAGAACAAAACGCTGTAGAAGATCAGAGTCTTAAGGAGCCTTAAGTACTTGGGACCCAACAAAATGCATCCACAGGTACTGAGATTGAAGGGGGCTTTGAGCAACCTGAGCAAGCAGAAGGTTGCAGAGGGGCTGGATTTAGATTATCTTTAAGGTCCCTTCCAACCCACAGCATCCTACGATTGTTACCAATCCAACCAGAGTAGGATAATGAGAAATAAAACCAAATCTTAAAACACCTTCCCCCCACCTCTCTCTTCTTCCTGGGCTCAATTTTACTCTCAAATTCTCTACCTTCTCCTCACAAGTGCCACACAAGAACAGAGATTGTGGTGAGTTCATCACATGTCTCTGCTGCTCCTTCCTCCCTTAAAGGTGGACTCCTCTCCTGCTCCAGTGTGGGGTCCCTCCCACAAGAGAGTCCTCCTCTAACTTTTCCAATGCAAGTCCTTGCCCACCAAAGCTGCAGCTCTCCATAAACAGCTCCAGTGCAGATCCCACACAGGGTCATAACTCCTACAACAAATCTGCTCCAGTCTGGGCTCCTGTCTTTCTCCACAGGGAGACACATCCTGCCAGGAGCCTACTCCAGCATAGGCTTCCCACATAGTCACAACATCCCTCGGTCATCCCTTGCTCTGGTATGGGATCCTCCATGGGCTGCAGGTAAATATCTGCTCCTTGTCAACCTCCATGGGCTGCAGTGCACAGCTTGTCTCACCATGGTCTGCATCATGGGCTGCAGGGGAATATCTGCTCTGGTGCTTGGAGCACCTCCTTCCTCCTTCTGCACTGACTTCGGTGTCTGCAGAGCTGCTCCTCTCACATATCCTCACACCTCTCTTCTGGCACAGCAACTTTTCCCCCTTCTTAAATATGCTATCCCAGAGACGCTACCACCAGCTCAGCTTTGGCCAGTGGTGGGTCTGTCTTACAGTGCACTGTCATTGGCTTTATTGGACATAGGGGAACCTGCTGGCATCTTCACACAGAAGCCACCTCTGTAGCCCTCTGCTACCAAAACCTTGCCACAGAAACCAAAGCCAAGTGAGAAATGACCCAATGATATATTCAACCTACCAGTGCCATCTTCAGTGCAAATTTCTGTGCAGTGCAAGAGGCAAGGCTGGGGGCAGGGGGGGAGATCAAATAGCTCTGCCTATCTGAAGAAGAGGCAAACAACTTCTACTGCATGACTGGGAAGAGTGTAAAAGGTGGTGATGTATTCACTGCAGCGCATTTGCCCTTGTTTACTCTAATGTACATCTCACAGATCAGATACAGGTTGCTCTTTATTTTAGTAACCTACTTGAACGAATTGGATGGGAGACCTTCAACTCACCTACTCTACCACACAGTATGTGTCTTCCCATCAGCACAAGTGGGTAGGATGGGCAGTTCTCTTGCAAAACTTGTCTCTTAGGCATTGAGCCACATTTGAGGACATATCTTGACCAGCTGTGTTAATGATAGGCTTTATCACTGATGCTACCTCAAATGTGTGAGAGGCAAATGGGAACAACAGCTTGTTATCATGAGCTGTGTTAGCATCTTGTAGCCACCTTTTGTACGACGCTCTTTCTCTGAAGCTTCACAGCCATCCATCTGGATCAGATAGCCTGCAAACATGTATTGCTATAGCTATCTCCTATATACTCTGTATCCCTCAGTGTTTGCCTATAGAAGAGATCAAAGACTGTTGAAGGCAGATATTTTCTTGCGTGGGATCTTTATCAGTTCCGCCCCTATGCTGAAGTTCAGAACTGGACTGTAGTCTAAGGGAAATATACTAATACAAATGAAAGGAAGAGATACTTTGCCTTTTTAAAACCCTTTAAATCTGGAAATAGGAGACTTGCTAATGGAGGCCATCTGTACTTTTGGTTTTAAGCAGGAATCCTTGCTTTATATTTGGAAAAAGAATGGGTTTTCAAGTATAGTGTACATATATATACACACGCACATATACTTTATATACATCTAGCATATAAAGTATCAAAGATCATGTCTAAAGTTCATGTTATTAACCACAATTTTGTACTTAAAATTAACTTACATCCAAAATTTCATTTAAATTGTACAGTCTGTAAAGGTATTTGACTTCAGATATGCATGTAAATGCATTTATACAGGTAAATGTATTTATACATACATACAGGTACTAGGTAAAACAAACGCATCCACCCATATACATATCAACTGTATATACAGATACAGTAATAACTTTAATATCTAACGTGTTCCCACCATACACCAGGTGTTAAATAATCATTTGAGGCTTAGTAGATTGCAGAGATATACACACAGCCAACTTTGTTCGGTCTACAGTGGCTCAAAAAACACCTTAAATCTCAGGCTTCTTTTTCCTGCTTAAACACCCTGGTGCAAGATAAGCACAAACACTGATACATTCTGATAAGAAGCAAGCAAATACAAAATACAAATTGGTTTGCCTCACTTAGTTTTGAAGGGAAAAAAGGCTGCATTGATTCCATTTTGCCTTCAACTTAATGCTGCGATAGTTTGGTATCAGAGCAAGGGCAAGAATGAGACTCATCAGAAAAATGAGAGGCAACACTTGTATGAGGAAAACAGGAATTACGGAACGAAGTTGAGGCGCAGAGCAGAGGAATGTTTTAAGAGTCATCCCTGATGGAAGAGACCATGTGTATTTATGTATTCTGCCTTGCAATGCCATTCCTTCATCCCCACTGCTCTCCTCTTCCCCCAGACACTCATAAACCCTTGAGACCGAGTTGCCCACAAAGTAGGAAAGCTGAAGGGAGATCCACAACCAAGTAAATGAAGAGGGAAGTGATTTCATTACTCTCCTGTGTGTGAAGGAGAACATCAGCTCTGCTATTCCAAAAGGGGGGCCACAATTCTATTTCCCTTTACTCAGTGTCTGACGTTACCGCACATTGTTCACAAAACTGGTGCAAGTCTCTGGAATGTTACAATGCATATTTGGAAGCATTAACACCAAAAATCCATTAGACTGGTCACACTTAATGCTTATTCTTTCTGCTTCTCAGGTTATGCATTTATTTTAACACTGCAGAAGAAAGTACCCAAACCTACATTACAAATTCAACTTTCAGCTCCCCTACAACCAAGTTTTTAGCTATTCTGCCACTGAAGAAAGATCAATATCCTTATGTTTCCAAAAACTCTGGGGCTTCCAACTTGCAGCGTAGAAATACTGCTTCTGTTTCATGCTCTGCCAGCACGGTTTTTATGGAATTTTTGGCCAACTCATCTCCTGGATTTGAATGAAGGAGTCTGTTATAAGGTAAATTATCAGTTGTTTCTGGGGTAATCGACTGGCATGATAGATACATGAAAGAGCCCAAAAGAATAAGTACAAACACAGATAATGAAACGCCTGACACTGAGGCCTTCATATTCTAGAAATAAACATGCCCAGTGAAGAAGAAAGTTTCCCCAGTAGAGAATCATAGAATCATAGAATTGTTCGGGTTGGAAAGGATCTGAAGATCACCGAGTTCCAACCTCCTGCCATGGGCAGGGACACCTCACATTAAACCATCTCACCCAAGGCTCTGTCCAACCTGGCCTTGAACACTGCCAGGGATGGAGCATTCATCACTTCTTTGTGCACCCTGTGCCAGTGCCTCACCACCCTCACAGTGAAGAACTTCTTCCTTATATCCAACCTGAACTTCCCCTGTTTCAGTTTGAACCCATTAGTATTTAGAGTACAGGAGACAGCCTTGGGTTCGTGAAATGTGCTGCCCGGGAGCAAAAATGAAATGCAACACAAAGTGTAATAATAAAACCCCTATTAACCAGAAGAGAAATGTCCACCCACAATTATTCATGGCCTTGTCTGAGAAAAGGCTTTTATGAGCTAGAGGTCACTCAGTTCTTTCTGCAAGCGCTTGACAATAAACACTCTGATTAAATGCAATTGCCATGGACCGGCTCAGGGTGTGGGTACCTGTCCACTAGGAGCTATTAGTCTATATTACACATTTATTTTGTGTCAGCTTCCAAACAACTCCAGAGCCATGGGTCTCTTCAGCAACAAACTGCAATAGCTGAGATATATGAGTTCTTACAGCAACCTATGAAAAGGGGTTTTTCTTTAATTTATTATTATTTTTACAATATGCAACAGGAAATATTGTTTGGGATACTTAAGTCTTTAAAAAAGAAAAAAAAAAAAAAGAAAAAATTGCATTTAATATTTACAGCTACACCTTTTTTTTAGCTGTTCAGAAGAAGGACTCTTGAGTAGTAAGTCACCAAAGATATGGAAATCTATAAACAAACTCCAAACTCAGTAACTTACACAGTGATTTCTCCTTCAGCGTCTCCGGCTTTCTGCCCCTGGCTGCAATGTATAAACTAATACGAGTAGTGAGGGAAGTAGCAGTAATCTATCACACTGACTGATATCAGCCCCAGGAAAGGTAGTTTATTGCAGGCGGTATGTTATCTTCCAAAATAGAAACTGTGCAAAGATTATGACAAAAATCTTCAACACTTTCTACACTTTGTTTGCAGCACTATTAATTCTTTGCTCTGGATTTATTTCCATGAGGGTCATGTAACCACAAGAATACAATGGAGGAATTAATTTTCTCTTTAGGAGGGTTCTGGGAAACCAAGCAATTAGAGCAATCTTAAACTGTCACGTATTATCAATTGCCACTCAATTATTTGACTTAAATAAAACACTGATTGCGGAGTCTGATCTACCACTATCGACTGAGCGATTCATTTAGGGACAGTATTTATTATTGAGATGCTCTATGTATTACTGAGAAATTAAAATATCTACTTTCAACTGAGAGGGGAAAGACAAAGGGACAAGTGAGAGGAGAAAACTGGAAGTATGGTGGATCTCCACAGAAGCTGCAAATTCTCCATCTCTTGCAGTGTTCTAGGACAGGATGGACAGAGCCTTGGGCAACATAGTTTGAGACATCTCTGCCCATGGTAGAGGTTGGAACTGGATGATCTTAAGGTCCTATCCAACCATAACTATTCTATGATTCTAGGATTCTTTCTCCAGTTCACTGCTATATTGCCAGTGCGCAGCTTAGTAATAGGTGAAACTGCTACCCTTTGCATATTGTTCGGACACACTCATTACAAATGCAGTCCATGGTTTTGGTGTAGAAAGGAAGTTGTAATCTCTTTGAGAGATCACCAAAGGTCAGAAGCTGATGTCTCTCTTCAGGAGACATCCTGAAGGGGCACAGCCAAAAGACGGAGTATGGCTGTCCAAGGACTGCAGATAGCACCAGCTCTGTGAGTAACTGCATCTCCTAGGTCTGCCCAAGGTTCATGCACTTCTCAATGGTATAAACAGGGCAAAGAGAAGGTACAAGCTCAAACAAGTGAAAATGAATTGGCTCTGCCCTATATTTCCCTATGCATTTTAAAGCCAAATGCTATGTTCTTTGTAGACTATCCCAGATCTTGGCTCTGTGGACTGCAGGCTGTGCCATTGACACTTACATAGTCAATAACACAGCTTACT
Organism: Psilopsiagon aymara; assembly: GCA_024733675.1. Lineage (NCBI taxonomy): Eukaryota > Metazoa > Chordata > Aves > Psittaciformes > Psittacidae > Psilopsiagon > Psilopsiagon aymara. The sequence goes on from JANRGW010006379.1 coordinate 9,261, forward strand.
TAAAAGGTGCAAATGCTGAGCAAAGGCATCTGAGGGACAACTAATTACACTCACAGCTAAAAAGCTTATAAAAGAAAGGCTTGAAGGCTATCAACTCCTGTAAAAGTCAGACTTGCTGGAGCTGACTCTCCAAAACAACCTTCACCATTCTGCGCACGAGAAAGCTTCTTTTCTTAAAGCATCCGTTATATCCAAAATGATTAATCTCATTGTTCCTTAATGTTTAATTTATAACTATATGTCCTTAGTTACTACTTGGCAATTTGTTACTACCTTCAACCTTAATATCTTAAATTATTCTACCCTTTTTCCAATGCTATTACACATCAAGTATTTCTACACAGTCATCACGGCTCAACTAATCACTGCTGTACTTTCTGAGCCTGCAGTTGGTAAATTCCTGTAATCTCTCTTCATAAATTATACTTAATACTTCTTCTTCATTTCTGTCCTTCTGGATCACCTCCAAATTTCTAATAGAAAGAACAGGCCAAAAAGCTCTCATTTCTTACATACCTTTCTATCAGATAAAAGGTGCCAATATCTAAGGCAGACACCAAAGATGTTGGACACTTTGCTTTGTTTTCCAACATTATGTATTTACTTTCCAGTTGAAAATTCCCAATCTCCTGTTAAAACTACAGCATTTTCTCACATTGAGCCTTGGTTTTTCCATATATCAGAGTCTGAAGAAAGGGACGGACAGGAACCTCATGAAGCTCAACAAAGGCAAACGGCAAGTTCTGCACAAGGGGTTGAAAATCGCCCCATGTACAAGTTGGGGACTGGAAGAAGTTTAACAGGTCCTGGTGGCCAGTGAGTCGCCACATGAGTCATCAGTGTGGCAAAGAAGGCTAACAGCCTCCTGGAATGCATTGGAGTTTAGCTAACAGGTCCAGCAAGGTCTTCACCTCTATTTGGCATTTGGGAGGCCAAATCTGGAGTACTGTCCAGTTTGGGGCTCCTCAGTAAAAGAAAGACATTGTCTTTATGTACTGAGCCAGCCACAGCACCATCATCATACTCAGGGGTCTGGAGTACCTGATGTATTTCAAAAGGATAAGAAAAGATGAGAAAAGCTGGGTTGGTTTGTTTGTTATGTTAACCCATAAAAACTAAACCCTGTTGTCACCATTAATAAGTTGTAGACAATCAAAGAACTTCCTAATACTAAGGGTTACCTGACCACCTTTCCTTCCTTGCCTATCCCTTCTGAAGAGTTTACAGCCATCCATAGCAGCACTTCATGACACTGATTCCACCATGATTCCTTGATGACAACTGTTTTCCTGCTGTGCAACGCTTCCAGCTCCTCCTGTTTGCATCTCCTTCTGCATGCACTCGAAATCTTATGTATACAGATTACCAATACGACATCGGATGGTGTCTGACATTGCAAATCCAAAAATCTCATGTTCAACTCAGACCAGTGCTGTGCATGAGAGTACTATCCTGTGAGTAAAGCGATAGTTATGGACATCTAGCAGCTCACTCTCTGACCAAAGCAGCATCATTCAAACACTTCATCACTCATTTAACTTAGTCACTTTTGCTTACATGTCATTAGCAGATGGGAGAGATGCTGTCATAGAAAGATGACTAGGTCATTTAAAGGAAAAAAATACTATTTATGGAGCAGAGCCGGTGGATTACATGTTGAGGCCTGCTACACCTACATCTACTGCTCAGCAAATTACCATGGGCTCCTTTCAGAATCAATGGAAAGCCAGCAATGGGTTTAAGGAGCTTAGATTAAGGGTTAGGTGTTTTCAAATGGTCTGGGACTCATAAATATCAACCAGAAATATTTACAGAAATAGGTGAAAAAAACCTTAGAACTGTTAACTCTGCAAATTCATGGGGAACTGTAAACGCTCCATCCCTGGCAGTGTTCAAGGCCAGGTTGGACAGAGCCTTGGGTGACATGGTCTAGTGTGAGGCATCCCTGCCTATGGCAGGGGGCTGGAACTGGATGATCTTAAGGTCCTTTCCAACCCAAACCATTCTGGGATTCTATGATATGATTCTAATTGAGTAAACTTACAGAGCTCCAAGATGAACCATTATTTTAAAGCAATGGTTTAGGTGATGGAGTAGAAAGGACAGTTGCTAAATATGAAGGTGCAGTGAAGCTCAGAAATACTTCAAGACTGACAGGAGATACAATTAGAAACCAAAGCTATCTTGCTGAATTAGGAAAACACTGTAAGAAAAAAGGGTAAGATCAGATGGTGAAAATAGAAGTGAGACCTTCGAAACCACTTTCCAGGCAGAAGCCCTCAAAAAAAAAGGCATTGAGGGCTTCTGCGGACAAAGCTGGCACTTGTGAGATGAAGCACAGTGTCCAATACTGAGCAATAAATCTCAGACAGACCACCTGGGGAAAACTCACAGAAAAGCCATGGGAATGATCAAAGGTGTAAGAAACATATCCTAATAGGAAAAGAAAACACTTCAGTTGTGTGTTTTCCAGTAGAGAGAAGGGTGGTGGTGGTGGGACACACATGAGAGTGCTTTATTAATAACTGCAATTGGTGCAAATAGGAAGGAAATGACCTGTTCTCCATATCATAGAATCATTGTCATAGAATATCATATCCACTATCCATATGACAGAAATTCATGGTCTTAAACTGCAACAGAAGACATTCATACAAGCAGTTAATGATTTGGGTAGTTGATCCTGTCTCAGAGCTGAGAGATGGGTTTGATGATGTTTAAAGATTGCTCTTAACTCCACTTGTCCAATATTCAATGCAATCAATACAAGCCCTTGAAATCAGAGAGAGATGGACTATTTCAGACAGCAGCCACAAACCTCCTATCAACTCGAGTCCGTAGACTGATTAAAGCACGTACCTCTCCCTCAGCTCTTATGTGCTAAGACAAATTCATCAAGCAACTGCTCTGCTAAACATCCCTGTCCACAGAAAGAAAAAGCAAACCTCAATAAGCTTTAACCAACCCATCAATAGCAACAAAGACATTTTCTGCCATTAAATAGCAACAGATAACAATCAGACAGCAGCGCCTCCTCTTTAGCATGGCACAATCACATCTGCAGGCAGGGAATCCTTACAACAGTGTGCCATCTATCAGCTGTGTGTAAAAACAAATCACATCCAACTTCGGTCCCAAAGGCTGCGTTTAGAAGCCATCAAGCACGTGTACAGTGACAGAGCAGATACTCCTGTTACAAAACCACTGTTTACTTTGCAGAGAAGCAAGTTATCCTGACCTCACTCCTACCTAAACTGGACCTCCAAGGAAATACCGATTTAGAAGAATTTGGATTAATCTTCTCGTTTATTGGAAAGTTTTAAGCATTTATATTCAGTGATGCTCATCTTGGGCTCTCTGAATTCAGACTGGCTTTCAATAGACTGTTTTAAATGTGTTTTAATCTGCAAATGAGGAAGATGGGACACTAGACTTGAATGGGGGATGCCTCAATTTGTTCACAACAACACACAGGTGCTTCTGGCTCAAGGAGTGAAGCACTGAGAAAGAAGGATGCATCTGTGGGTGTGAGATGAGAAGCGGAGGAACTGGGGGTTGCTTTCAAACTGATAAATCCCTGGCAGTGTTCAAGGCCAGGTTGGACAGAGCCTTGGGTGACGCGGTTGAGTGTGAGGTGTCCCTGCCCATGGCAGTGGGTTGGAACTGGATGCTATTAATGTCCTTTCCAGCCCAAACCATTCTACGATGATTCTATGAATACACTTCGAAAAGGCCACTGTTAAAACTGCAGCTATTTTGTTTTCCAACCAAGGCAGAATGGCAAAACAAATAACTTTCCATCACAGAGGACTTTAAGCACTGTACATATCAGACCTCACAGTATAATACATTGCCATGGGTTTAGCAGTAGCAGTCATTTTTCCCCTTCTTGGTAGCTGGTGCAGTGCTGTGGTTCTGACTTTTGGCCTGGGGGGAGCCGGGAGGAAGCAGAGACAGGGCACCTGACCCAAACTGAACAAAGAGGTATTCCATACCATAGCACGTCA